>CAUYSK010068391.1:0-10784 GCA_963575035.1 Avahi laniger | reverse complement strand
TGACTCTGCCTCTCTGTTCCTGGGGCCGAGGGGCACTGGATCTAACACTCCTACCCCAGGCCAAGCGTTCTTTGCTCTTTCCTCAAAGTGCTTGTTGCAGTTGTAATAATAGAATTATGGGATTACTTGATTAACGTCCGCCTTCCCTGCTGGTCTGTAAGAAACTTCAGGACGGCAACCACTACGCTGGACTGTTTCAGCGTCACGTTTCCTGGGATGTGTCAGAGTGCGTGCCGCACGCTGGCTGCCTGTACACGTTGCTGAGTGAATGGATGGAGGCAGGGTTGAGAAGGGAAGTGGAGGGAATGGAGGAGGCTGCAGGGAGGCAGTGTCAAGGCGAAGAGGAAGTCCCACCCAAATCAACTTTGCCAGTCCCAGGAGCCTCCCTTATAGGACAATAAATGGCAAAGCCGGACTGTTCCTGATACCCATGTTGGGAGTTACCCTGGCTGTGGGGGTGGCCCTGCTGGCCTCATCAGGACGACAAGGACAGGAGCGGGGAATTGATGTCACCAGAGCCAGGCCCTGAAATGGCTTAACGGGGCTCAATCTGTCACTGTCTTAATCATTGTGACTTTTGGAGTCACCTCCAGATTTTTTGGCCCAGTAAATGATTAAGCAGTTAAATAAAGACAGACTCATTAAGGAAACATGCTTCCCTGCGTATCTGCCCCAGTTACTCCTAAATTTAATCTGTCCATGAGCCAATTTCCAGGACAAACAGGCACTGGCTTTTTTATCTCCAGAGCCTTAACCTTGAAGGCATTCATTGGCCGTGGCTTATCCCGACGTCCCTCTCCCACACCCTGTCTCCCGTGACACCCGTTGGAGGGGTTCCTCCCCCCACGCCCACCCCCAGTCCTGGCCGGGCCGGCAGGTCCCGTGGGGCCGCTGGAGAGGGGCAGGGTGCTGCGGGGCCCATTCTGCCAGCAGGCAGGGCCAGGCCCATGAAAGCGCCCTTTCTTCTCGGTCACACGGCTGCTCCTGGCCATGGGGGGCTCCAGGGTATAATCGGATTGAGTTTCCTTGGCCAACAGGTTGGCTTTGTTCTCTTGTCCAGATTTCCATCCGCTTGGCTCCCCACGGTGCTGCTCGACCGCTCTCTGACCTGGATTCACCGAGGCCACAGCAGGCCTTGCCTGTGCCCAGGGGGCAGCCAGAGCCCAGGGCCTGGTGAGGGCTGGCTGGGTCTGAGGAGAGGATGTGCAGTAGGGGCCAGGCCAGCCCATGCAGGATTTTCGGATGTCACATCACCTGTCCCATGTCCGGCTTCTGGTTCCCTCCCCTGTACCCTCAGCCCCATCACCCTTGGAGAGTGAGGACATCTGCCTCCCCTGGGGGTCCCCAGCACGGCCTGAGAGAATGGCTCCCCTGGCCACGAGGTTTGTAATCAGTGGGCCAAGAGGGGACCCTCCTGCCCTTCTCCCAAGACTCTGCTGCCCCTCTGAGCAGTCCCAGCAGAGCATCCACACTCCTTGTGCTGGTCCCAGGGAAGCAGGTTGTGTTGGTTCAAAATACCGGGTGGAAATCTCTTTTCCCTGAACGCAGAGAATGCTATTAAAGGGGGATTCCTTTCAGTCTAGCTGGATCCCGGGTGGAGACCCAGGCCTTGCTGGAGAAGAGAGAGTGGCCCACACATGAAATTGTGGATTTCCACACAGGAAGCCGGCACCTTCGGTTTCTTCCATTCCTGGGCTCAGATGGGGCCTGATCGTGCTTGGAACTTGGGTCGGTTGCCCTGCTCACAATCACTCATGCTCTCCTGCTGCCCCTGGGGTTGTGACTGTGATGTCCCCTTCCCAGGGACAGGTGCAGCTTCCAGGGATGCAGGCTGGGGCTCATGGTCCTCCCTGCACCAGTACCGGCGCCCAACTTCCCCAGGCCACCGGGGTCGCTCCAAGAACCGTGTTGCAGTCAGCCTGGTCTGCTAACAAAATCCCGTAGACTGAGTGGCCTAGGCAGGAGGCATTTATTCCTCACAGCTCTGGATTTGGAAGTCCAAGATCAGGGATCTGGCCTATTTGCTTCCCGGTGAGATCCTTTTCCTGGCTTGCAGATGGCTGCCTTCTCTCGGTGTCCTCAAAACGTGGAGAAAAAGCTCTGGTGTCTCTTCCTTTTCTTACGAGGACCTTAATTCCATCGTGGGGCCCCCTCCCCTCAAGACCTCATCTAAACCTAATCAGCTTTCAAAGGCCCCACCTCAATACTATTGCATTGGGTGTTAGGCCTTTGACATACACGTTTTGGGGGAACACAAACATTCAGTCCATAGCAAATGGGCAGGTGGTCCAGGGTAAGCAGTTGGCACCATGGCGTCTATCAGGATTCTTCCCTGGCTTTTGGTTTGTTTGGTTGGTTGGTTTGTGTTGATCAGGAGTTAGCGGATCCATTAGAAGGTAGGTGAGAGCTGCAGACAGCCACCTTCTTGCGCAGTGGAGGAAGCCCTTTTGCAACAGGAACGAGGGCAGCACATACAGGGACACCGAGGTGGCAGATGGGGAGGTTTCTGACAGCTTTGACCTCCCTGGACCCAGTGGGCCCTGAGGTCTGCCTCCTACCTGCCTTTCCTGTATTTATTTCTGTCAGCCAATAAGTCCCGTTTTATGCTTGTTCAAGTTCTGTTTCTTTTCCTTGCAGGTAGGAGAATGCTGCCTACTTCAGGGTTGGGTGAAGCGTCGATTCTTGTCCTCCCAGGAGTTGGGGTAGCAGAGTGGTAGGGAGCAGAGCAGCCAGGCTGCCTGGATTGGAAGCCCGGTCCCCCCACACAGAAGCACGTGTTACTCTGGGCGAGATCCTCAACTTCCTTGCCTCAGTTTCTCATCTGTAAATTGGGGATAATAATAGTACCTACCTAGTGCAGTCGGGTGTGAGGGTTAAGCGAGTGTAGACGTAAGGTGCTTTGAACAGTGCCTGGTGTGCAGCCAGCTGAGCATGTGTTAGCTGTCATGACCACAGTCTCCCCTGGGTCTGGTGGCATGTGAGCAGAGCCTGCCTTGCCCCCAGTGCGGCAGGAAATGGAACAAACCCCGAGAGAGAGGGCGACAGTCTCTTGTGACCTGGTTAGTGGCCAGCAGGCAGATTTCTGGTCTTGCTTGCTGACGAAGGGCCTCTGGGTGCCTGCTGAGTCCCGGGAAATGCCGGGGATGTTGGCCTAGGTTTGTCTGCTCTGAGCTGCTCCGCCCCGAGCTCCCAGCATGGCAGCACCAAGGCTGATTTGGGGCCAGCTGGGCCCTGCTACGGACAGAGAAGTGGAAAGAACCCTAGGCCTGCAACCCAGCAGTTCCGCCCTAAGGTTTCCGAGAGGAACTCACGCACGTGCGCCCAGGAGGCGTGCTTGGGAATGCCGAGAACAGCCCCACTGAGATGGCCGACAGCCGATACCACCCCAAGGCCCCCGGCGGGAGAACGGACACAGCAATCGGGGCATGCGCACACGATGGAACACAGCACGCGCTGGTGAGAGGGAGAAACCACAGGCCCCTTGCAACAACGGATGCGTCTGAGATGCGTCCTGTTGAATTTAGAATCACAAGTGGCAGAAGGATCAAAGATGCATTTTCAATAAACCTTGAAAACAAGCAAATCAAGCACTATATGGTTTAGAAATGTGCTCACGTGGTAAAGACATAAAGAAAAGAAGGGGAACGAGAAGAAAATGAAATTCAGGCGTGATCAGGTGGTCAGGGCTCGGCGGATGCGGTGGAGGGGCCAGGGCGGCCTCAGAGTGGATCCACCTTGGCTTCCGCTGCTTCGGCACGTTCTCGTGCTGCGATGGTGGGTCCACAGCTGTTTGATTTATTACTTTGCTTCATAACTTAATGTAAGCCACATACGTTCCTCAGTCTGAAATATTTCACAATAAACACTTTGGAACAAGGACGTCGGGCTTATCTTGGTCATCAGTTAGAGGTATTTTTCATTCCATTTCCTATTTCCTTTTCTTTTTCTTTTTAATCACTTTGCCTCTGAAAATATAAATTAAATAAAGTTTTAGGAGCACTGGACTTGGAGTGCAAAGTGCTAGATTTGGAGTAGCCCCTTCCCACAACCACCGCTATCACCAGATGCCTGCAGCAGCCCCTCCTGGCCTCCAGCCTCACCCTCCACTTCAGCCTCCACTTGGCCCCGAGGGATCTTTGTAACTGTATATGGCAATAGGCCACGTTCCTGCCTAAAACCTCCTGCTTCCTGAGGCCAGAGGCCCTCTGAGTTGTGTCTATCCCTGTCCTCTGTAGCCAGTGGTGGAGTTCTAGGAACTGAAAACCTGTCTTCTGCGTCTGTGCCTTTGCTTAAGCTGTACCTGGGAGAACAAGCCAGGTCTCACCAGCTGTGTCTGTGACTCAGCCCAGCATCCACAAGAGAACAGGTCTGGGCTCCATCCCCTGCTGTGAATTCTACCTGGAATGACTTTTCTGTCCCTGACTGGTCCTTCAGGGCTCATTTCAGGTATCACCTCCTCCAGGAAGCCTTCCCTCATGCCCATCCTTTGTTCTCACAGCCCCTCTGCTAACCCCTATCAAAGTACCCAAAACTTCCCACAGTGCTTGGAAATTTTCTGTACGTGTATCTCCTCCACTAGACTACAAGCTCCCCAAAGAGAAGAACTGGGTCTTATTTTTGTTTGTTTCCATAGTAACTGCACAGGCCCTGGCACTCTGGCACTCAAATGGCAGCACCATGCAGGCAGGATTTTGTCTGCTTTGCCTATCTATGTGTTCTAAGTGCCTAGAATACTGCGTGGCACAGGGTAGACATGCCATTAAGGGTTACTGAATGAATGAATAAATGAACGAATAGATGTTAACCTGTACTAAGTGAAATTCTACTCCTTGGAAGCTGTGTGAGCTTGGGTGAAACACTTAACCTCTCTGAGCCTCCCTTTCTTCCTCTCTAAATGGGGATATTAATAGTGCCGTTCTTGAAGGGTCACTATGAGGCTCGATGAAAAGCTGCGTGTGACAGAGCCTAGAGAATGTCACACACGCAGCCCAAGCCGGCTGCACATGAGTCTACGTCTGACCCCGAAGGCCTCAGACAAATTCCCAGTGGGCATTGAGATTGTCCATCTGAGCCCAGCGTCCTGTCTCAGCCGCCCTGTGTGGTCCATGGGAAACGAGGCTCCCCGGTCTGCGCTCCTTCCCCCCGGTAAGGGCTGGTGACCTCCGGGGGTCACCTCTGACTATGGGGTCAGCAGATCCTTTGTGTAGGGGCTGTTGAAGGCTGGGCAGCTTCATCGAGTCCCTAGAGCCCAGCTGGCCAGCGCAGCCAAGGTCACGGTCCTCATTCCCTGAATGGCTCTTTCTTTAAATAGAGGCAAACTCTTTTTTGGCAGCCACAGGCGGCCCCTAACTCACCCAGCTGTCTGACGACTCTCTCAGGTCCCTTTGGATCCTGAAAGCTACAGAGGGGGTAGCACAGAGGTGGGATCACATAGCCCTCGGCCCCAGTGCAGCATCTTCCCACTTCTGGCTGTGTGACACTGGGCAAGTGACTTCATATCTCTGAGCCTCGGTCTCCACATCCGTGAAATGGGGAAACAAAACCTATCTGGGGAGGAAGTTATAAGGAGCAGAGATAATGCATGTAATTCTCCTAGTTAAGTGGCACTCACTAAAGTGCCACTTAATTATTATAATTATTAAATACATGATAAAATGTAAAAACGTAAGATGTGATAGTTATATAATTATGGAGTCTGATGGTGGTGACTCTGCACTTCGGTGGACTGCCTTATGTGGGACCAACTGTCCAGACAGTCTGTGCACGTGTGCTTGTGCATGTGCGTGTGTGCGTCTGTGTATTATAAATAGACGTATACACTGTATAAATAGGCACTATATAAGAAATGCATTATATAAGAAAATGATATCACTGGAAAAATGCATAGATACTGAGTATGTTAGTGTAAATGAGTGAACAGAGACACTTGGGATGCCAGGTCAGTGGTATAATCGACCCAAACACAGGCCCCCGTCTTGCTGTTGCTAATGCACAAAGACAGGGCTCACGGCCTCGGCCCCACGCCCCGCAGTGTCTGCTCATGTCTACCGCACTCCCCCGCATTCTTGCTGCTGCTGCCATGCCGGGCTTATCTTGTCCCTCACCCCAGGACTAATCTCCCTGTAACAGGCTTTCACAGCGCTGCTGATTTCTCCTTCACAGCACTTGTCACAGTGGATACTTTATTTGTAATTGTCAGCTTACGTGTCTCTTCCACCAGACGGACGGTTAGCTGCACTGAGGCCAGAGGTCCCATCTGATTTCATTCTCCATTTTCCCTGCAGCCACCATTAGGGTGTGTGGTGCAGTGTAGATGCTTGATAAAATAATTGAATAAACAGATGGTTGACTGGTCAGATGGATGGACCACCCATCCATAATAATCAAATACGTGAATAGATGGATGGGTGTTTGAATGGATGAATGGTTGAATGGATGGTTAGATGGATGGATGGGTGGATGGATGAATAATGGTCAGATGAACGGATGAATGGTTGGACGAATGGATGGTTGGATGGATGGATGGGTGGATGGGTGGATGGTTGGATAAATATCACAGACATGCCCTTAAGGAGCTTACTGTTCATCTGGAGTCACAAGATCTAGATATAGAAAATGGTCAGTGGTAACTCAAGACATTTCATGGTCAAGGGTCTTGTGCCCTGTGGTGGGAGGACCTGTTCCTGTGAAAGGAATGCAGAGGAGGAAGGGCCTTGTGGCTGGCAAGGGTGGAGGGAGGCCCATGATCACCTCCTTAAAGAATGGTCCTTATTTCTATGAAGCAGGAGACACATTTTCAAAAGACCCAAGGCTAGCGTTTTCCAATTGTGAGCAACCTCTCTATGTCTTTGCTGAAATTCAGTACTGTTTCATTTCAATTCCTCAAGCTTTCTCTAGGCTGTCCCAATACCAGGCCCTGTGCTTGGTTCTGAGGACACGGAGATGAACCAGAGGTCTCTGTCTGAGAGCCACAGACTCCAGGGGACACATCTATCGACAGAGCAGTCAGGCAGGCCACAGGGAAGACATGAGCAGCGGAGAAAGAAAATGATCTAATCATTCAAGTGCGTGCAGGTGGTCAGACAAAGAGGGAGGAGGTGGTGTTTAAATGGATTCCTTAAGGCTTACTGGGAGTGTTCCCCAGCCCCATCCCACTGAGGGACGTGTTCCTGGTAGAGAAAAAAGTACAGGCACATCGGAGGACCATGTGAGAGCTTCCTGGCTCCCTGGCCTGAGTGCTGATGGCAGGAAGTTGGGTGGGCCCCACCTGGTCCGCCAAGAGTGTAGGCTTCATCCTGAAGGTGACGGGGGTCTTGATGGCCTTTTAAGCAGTGGGGAGACATGGTCAAGCTTATGGCAGGTGGAAAAGGAACAGAAGGGGTGTGTTGGACCCTTGGCAAGATCCAAAAGAATGAGGATAGCTGGGAGCAGGAAGGGCGCGGCTACAACTGCGGGCAGGATTGCTGTTTGCAAGTGGATGTGGGGAGGCAGTTTCACAGGGGACGCACCTGCCAGGAGAATGTTGAGGGAAATGGCTCAGGGTTCCACAACAACAGCTAATATGGCGCAGCTGCGTTGGAACAGGTACGTATCTTTATCTCCTAAGACTTTTTTTTAAAGGTGACACTAGAGGGGCAGAATCACAAACTCATGCCCACAGGACAGAGCAGGTGGCATAAATGAGGGCAGCCGGGTCACGTGTTCAGAACACAGCAGCTCAAGCATGATGGTCGACTGCAGGTGACACCAGGTTGCAGCGTTCGGGAAACAATAGAGAAGAGTGGGGTCTGCGGCAAACTGGAGAGCACAGATCCACACGGCACAGAAGCAGGTCGGCTCTCACTGCTGCTGCCATGTGGGAATAGAGGGCCGGGGGGCCACGTTTTCTGATTTCTTAAAACAAAAACCCAGAAATTTGGATTTTTGTAGGAAACCTCCTAATTTATAAATTGTGGCAGCTAGTTCCGGTTTTTTTCAAACCATTGTGCTATCCGCCCTGTGCAAACGAACAAAACCCATCCAGCCTGTGGCACATCAGCGGGTCCCTGTGCTCCCCGCAGCCCTTGCGATCAGCCGGAAACACATGTGGGGCAGGGCCCGCCGCCTTCTCTAGTGTCTGCAGCTCCACAAAAGGCCTGGAAAGAGAACTGGGCTGGGAGTCAGGTGTGGCGTTCTTTCCCGGTGGGCTTGCACCCCCAGTGTGGGTCCTTGAGCAAGCCCTGCCAGGTCTGCGGCCACACCTTACGCCACCTACGTGATGGCAGGAAGACCTCTAAGCCGAAATTCTCTTCTCCATCTTCAACTTCCCCAAATCACCACCACCTTCCACCCATAAAGGCCCTGCTCTGTGCCAGGCCCTGAGCTCCTTGCTCTAAGCCCCTTGTCCAAGATCACACAACTGTCGAGGTGGCAAAGCCTGGATTCCAGCCCCACCTGTCCGACTTCAAAGGCCATTAGCTTAGGCACTATGTTGTCTCCAGAGAAAGCAGGTCGTTAAATAATGCAGATGATGCTCGGGGAAAGAAGAGTGTGTTCAGGTTCTCTCAGTGCTGCCATCCGACTTCTAGAAGATCCAATAGTTATTTTTTGTAGCTCATGGCCAGTACAGATTTTTGAGGATTCTCTTTGACCTTGCAAAAAGCAGGGGACTGGAGTAGAGGACTTAACAGAAGGCAAGAGGAGTTAATAATACCAAGCACACTAAGGGGTCTCGCCCAGGGCTGCAGACAGGCCTGGGCATGCCCTCCGGGCGTCTGTTGGCAGAGGCACCTGGGGAGGTGGACAAGAACTCACCCCCAAGAAAAGAGAGCGCGAGGTGCACGTGCATGCCAAGAACACGGTCTCTGCAGGAGGGCGGTGCTGACTCCTGGTGCAGCTTAGTGGTCGTTCCTTCCTCAAGTGCGGGGCTGACGTGAAACCGGAAGGTCTATTTCGTTAAGGGTCTGTTAGACTTGGAGAATGCCCGTGGCTCTTTTCCCCCAAAATGCTCTTCCTTTGATTATTTCAGATATCACCACTTTCTACTCAATTGTCAAAGTCAAAAACCTGGGGTTATCCTTGACCCCTTCTTTTACCTGGAGTCTCAAGTTCTCAATCCACTGCCAAATTCCGTGCCGTGGCTGCGTTGGTGTCCCTGCCTGCGCTGTTCGACCCATGGCCCCCTACCGGCCTCCGCCTTCACTCTTGCTGCTTTCTGCGCTATTCTGGACACAGCAGCTAGAAAAATCTTGCACCGTGCAGATCTGGCCCTGCCGCCGCTCCGTTTAAAAACCCTGTGGTGTCTCCCTAGGGCGCTGTTAATAAAACACGAACTTTTCCCCGTGACCTGCAAATCCTTCCGTTATCTGGTGCTCACACTCTGCGCTCCAGCCACCCTGGCCTCTTTCCAGTCCCTCAAATACGTCACGTTCTTTCTGGCTGTGGAGTCACATGAACCTAAATTTTAATCCCAGGCAACACTGAGCAAGTGATGTCATCACCTCTTTGAGCCCCACTCTGCTTATCTCTGAAATGGGTTTAATTGTGTAGCTTATTTCAAAGGGTAAACAGTATAATGTACGTGGGACACTCTTTTGCTTTAAAGTTACAATCCCATGGAAAGAGGAGAGAGAGCAAATAATGTAGTCTGCCAACAATTCTGCCTTCATCTTCTACTTTAGCAGCACAGAAATGTCCGACATTCATGAATTTTGGCTCCTTGTAAGTGAGTTGTGCAATCAAATATCAATTATTTTCACTTAAAGAAATTACCAAGTCTATAGCACCTTATTTCGAACTTGGTGTTAATCACTCCCTTGCTTCTCTTTCTACTTTTATGATCTGTTTATGGATTCCTAAACAACGTATAGGTAGTTTTGCCTGGTTTGGGACTCTGTATAAATGAAGTCATACTGTGTGTGCTCTGTGACTTGCTACTCTTCTCCACACTAAGATCTGGGATTTACCCAAGTTCATGCATGCAGTAATCGTTCATGCATTTTCCCTCCTGGGTTGTATTCCTTTGGAGGAATATAGCCCAGTTTTCTCACACATTGTGCTCTCGTAGAGTGCTTTTGCTGTTGTGAGTAGTGCGTCTGTGCACATGCTTGTGCGTGTCTCTCGGCACTGCCATGTGAGAGCCCCTGGAGGGAACACACCTTAGGGCGCGACTGAGGATCCCTGGGTGTGAGCATGTTCAGCTTCAGTAGGTGATGCCCGGAGTTTCCAAAGGGATCATTTCACAGGGATTCTCCACCAGCAGTGGATGACGGTGCCCATTGTACCACTTCCAGTGGTATCCCACTGTGGCTTAATTTGCAAGAGTGATCAGAGCGTTGTTCAGCACCTTTAGTTCCTGCCTAGAGCCCACCAGGACCCCTGCTGAACCTCTGCTGGACCCTCTAGTACAGGGCCTAGGCTGACCGCAGTCTTCAACAAGTCCGGGAATGATGAAGCCCACTGTTCTGGGACAAATTCCTTTGAATAAAATTCAAAGTCCTTCCTGTGCCAATATAATACCACCTCCTGCACTGACCTTCTTGTTCTCTGAACACTTCAGGTGTGTTCTGCCCCAGGGCCTTTGCCCTTGGAGGCCATCTGCAGAGATACTCTTCCCTGGATCTTCCTTCCTCCGGCTCCTCCATCCCTCAGTCCACTCAGGTCTGTGCCCAGGGTCTTCTCTGACCACTCTGTCTAAAAGACAGGCCACCATCCATCACTCCCTCCCCTTCCCGGCTCTGTTTTTCTTGCAAACATGACCTCACAATGCTTTGTACATAGACATGTTTGTGTGTTCTCTGCTTCTG
>CAUYSK010068388.1:0-50053 GCA_963575035.1 Avahi laniger | reverse complement strand
CAGTCCATTGTAATATCAAAATTCAGAACTGTCATCCAATATAAAATGTCTCCCTTCCCCTCTAGCACCAGGGCTTTGGGGTCCAGGACGGTGTCGTGGGCGGCGTCTGTGCGCCTCTCTCCATCCACCTCCTCATGTGTTCTCCAGCTTCTGTTTTGAGACAGACCAGCATAACAGAAAAAAGGATAATGGGCACAGGAGTCTTGCCAGGGATAAAGATGTCACCTGACACTGGTGAGCTTGATGTGGCAGACTCCCCAAGCTGGTTTTTTTTCCTCACGGAGCGTCTCTGTGGTTCTCTGGAGACATTTCTTCTGGCCCCCTCTTCCCAGTCATTATTGGGCTTTCTCACAGACAGCTCTCGTGGTTCGGGATGTGTGTCTGCCAGGTGACCCACAGACTTGCAGTGGGCACCCTGTCTTCCCAGGCAGGCATTGATCCACCCTCCCTCTCACGTAGCCCCTTTGAGCCCCGGCAAATAAAAAACAAATCCAGACTTAGTAAAGAGAGACTTTATTCAAAAGGATCATTGCAGATATGGGGGCGGGACTATTGCAGAATGGGACAGGAACTATTGCAATGGACTGAGACAGTCTGACATCAGGTCTTGCGCTCCTCAAACACCAAGGTCATGTGTCAAGTTCTCTGGTTTTCCTGAAGCTCCTCATCACTTGGCTTAAAATGGGTAGTAAACAGCTCCGCTTCTCCCTCCTTAGAGGATGGGACGCACAACTTCTTTTTTGTACCCGAAGCTGGCTAGGTGTGTGGGCTAATTCAGGCAGAACAGGTTTTGGAGCAACCCTTTTGCAAGCCTGGCTTAGACAGTTTAGCACTTAATGTAAAGGTACTTAGCACCTATTGTTCCCAACATTAAAATGGATCCTGGAGGAAAGTCACTCACTGAAAACACTTACATGATACTTCCTGGTCTCAGGTCATTTTGGCCAGCTGCGGCTCAAATGCGACTCAGGAGCAGAAATTTACACACGCCAATTCCAAAGGTACGTTTATTATTGCTGTGCAACCGGACACTCAAATGATCAGTACTGTCAACGGAAAAAAGACCAAACTCTGTAAAATAATTTTAACGAGATTTACTCTGAGCCAAATTTGAGGACCATGACCCGGAGCCACGCCCAAGAGGTCTTGAGCAGTGGACTCCGGTGGGCTGGGTTACAGTTTGGTTTTATACATTTCAGGGGACAGGGGGTTACATGTAAAGTTGTACATCAATACGTGGAAGCATACATCGGTTTGGCCCAAAAAGGTGGGTCATCTTGAAGTGGGGGGCTTACAGGGTACAGGTGGGTTTAAAGATTTTTTCACTTCTGCTTGGTTAAAGACATGAAGCTTTGTCTAAAGGCTTGGAATGTTTCAACCCAAGGAGCTTTTTATCAAAGATAAGCCACTGAACATAGATTTGTTGTATAAATTGAGGACCTGCAGGTTTGTCTTGCATAGCCTTAGGCCTGTTAATGGGTTACAAAGGATGTCCCCAAGAAGGGAGGGGGGAGCATGATGAGGCATGTCTGACTCCTTCCTCCTGGCAGGCAATTTAGTTTTAGGGTATTCCTTTGGCCATGAGGGGGTCCCTTTAGTCAGCCGGTGTGGGGGTGAGCCTTAAAATTTTATTTTAGTTCACAGAACCTACTTGCATCCATTGAATAATGTGGAGAAGGGCACGTGTGCACCATGTGGGGGCATCGGGATTCTGCCTAACACGGATGTGCAGCAAAGAGCAAAGCCACGCCCAGAATACCAGGAGCTGACTTCCGGGCCAAGCCCTGGACTCTAAATGCTAAGTGATCTCATTTAATACTTACAACAATCCCAGACTACTATCATCACCAGTTTACAGAGGAAGCAGCTGAGGCCCTGAGAGGTTAAGTGACTTTCACAAAGTCACACAGCTGCTATGTGGTCAAGCTGAGACACTAGAGTAACACAGGATCTGGTCTAGCCCTTGCTGTGTGTTCTTAGGAAAGTCATGTAACTACTCTGGGCCTCTGTGAAATGGAGGATGCTGAGGTCCATTCCTCATGGACAGGAGGGTCAGACTCTGAGCCAGTTGGCACACTGGGTGTCTGGTTGGTATCTCTGGCACCTGATGAGAGGAGGTGGGACTGGGGCCCCTGCTGCCATCTGTCCAATCACAGCCAGTCTGACTTCTGCAACCCAATGACAATGTTCCCTGCCATTGCGGCTAGGAGGTGTCACAGCACAGAAACCCCAAGATAAATGGCCAGAAACTGCTGCTCCCCAGTTGGGCTGGGCCCCTAGACAACCGATAGGGGGCTGGCAGACCTTGGTCCGGGGTGGGCATGTGAGTCTGTGGGCCGTGCCTCTCCCATCCCTAGGACCTGGCTCTCCCCACATGGCTACACAGGCTCCTGCCAGCTACAACTCTGGAGGGGGGGCACTGCAGAGGTAGCCGCGGCCGCTCTCCCTCCCATGAGAAAGATTGTCAGTCAGCCCCCCACAGGCAGCCTCCCCGCCCCCCCGCCCCCACTCCCATGCTTCAGCTGCCTCCCTCAGTAATGGGGCTTAATCATAGCACGCATTAGCTAGGGCCTGCTGCCTGCAATTACCGCTTCAATCAGCCACCCACCACCCGCCGCCCCCAGCCTCAGGCCACCCATGGGGACACCCCACCCGCCCCCCACCCCCTCCCCAGTGCAGCACAGGTGCCCCAGGCTCTGCAGATGGACAGAGCAGTGACCCCTGGCAGTGGGGGTCTGGGGCGGGGGTGGCCGGCGGAGAGATCGCTGCTGCTCAGGGTCACATGCAATTATTTTAAAAGCCTGATGAGGGAAAATGCGCTGCCTGCCCAGCACAGCCTGCTGGTCCTGAGGGTTACACCGCCCCAGGTTGCTGACAGGCTCTGTGTGCATGGGTGTTCACACTGCTGGCCACACGCACAGGGACAGGCATGGACCAGGGCACTCGCTGTGGATGCATAGCCCTGTGGTGCCCACACAGACCCCAGAGAGGTGGGGCCCTGGCCATCCCCCAGGCATGTACACGAGGACCAGCCCTCATCCTCTGGGGGGCTTTCTCTGCAGCCCCTTGCACCCCTCCAAGCCCATGCCCAGCACAGACCACCTGCTGACTTTTGGCTCCCCCACCCTACCCTGGGGCACAGGGACGGGGGCCTGAGCTGAACTGGAGGGCTTCCTGTCACATCCAGCCTCTGAGCTGGGGTGGGGGCGGAAGAGAAGGGGTGAGTGGAGGCGGGGTGAGTGGGGGAGGGGACCGCTGTTGTGCTGTGATTCTCTCTAATTGCTGTTTTGCTGAGAGGTAATTAAAATCTCTTTTTATTTCACACGTCAGAGCCTTCGCCAGCTTGTGGAGAGGGCGCAGGGGGAGGCCAATGGGTGGGGGCGATGGAGAGCTGGGGGCCAACTGCCTGGCGCAGGGAGGTCTCAGGAGGTGTGGCATCTGAGCACAGCTGGCCACCAGGAGGCCCCAGCCCGGCCAGTGGCGTCCTGGGTGTGGCCCAGGCCAGTGTCTGTGCAGCCCATGAGAGCCAGTAAAGGCCATGATGACGAAGTCAGCAGCATCTCCAGGGCGCCTTCCTGGCGCAGGTGTTCTGCTGACTGCCCAACCTGCAAAAACAGCTACCACCAGGTAGGCACAACGACTGTCCCATTTGGCAGGACAAAGACAAAGCTGAGACTCAGAAAGATTAACAAACAGCCAGGACCGCTGGCTTGTCAGCGGTGGAACTGGATTTGAACTGGTCTGACCCCGAACTCGGAAGCACCGCACCAACCTGCCTACCTGCGCATGTAACTGTCCCCTCCTGCAGAGCTTACCAGTGTTCCACAGCCCTACCCTGCCCCTTCTCAGAGCACCGTGGGAAGGCTCACAGCCTTGAGACCCCTGCCCAAGGCCCACGCACTAGTCCATGCCTGCCACTCTGGACCCTATGGTCACCTGCAAGCCAGGGCTCATATCAGCTGCTGGACCTATGGATGCTTCCCAGAGGCCTGGGTGGGGCCAGAAGGCCATGGTCAGAACAGAGCCCAGACTGATGCCCAGCCGGAGGCAGGCTGGAGAGAAGGGAGGCCCCACCTTCTCCCGGGCTGGCTGGAGGCAGCAGGGGAACAGCCGCTGGGCAGGCACAGGCCCAGCCGTGCAGCACCCGATCTGCCTCATATCCTGCATCTCTGGGCTCCCGCCCTGCCTTGGTCTCTCCTGTCAGTGGCCTGGAATTGCAGCACCCTGTCCTTGTCATCACCCCCTCTCCACCAGCATCAGCACCAGTGCCTTATCTGTCATCGCTATTTTCCCCAAATGCACCGTCATCATCATCACCATCACTTTCACCAAAACTGTCGCCACCATCGTTGCCGTCAGGGCTCACATTGTACCAGGCTCTGTTTTATCTCTTTGAATCCTTGTAACATTCCAGAGGTAGGTGCTATGATTATCCTCCTATTTGGCAGGTGGGAAAACCCTGGCTTATGATGACAGGACTTACCCAAAGTCACAGAGCTGCGATGTTACAGAGGCAGGACTTGACCCTGAACTGCTTGATACCAGAACCCAAGTTACAACGTGTACACATCACCTGCTGTCAGGCAAGGGAGTCTGGGGAACAAGCCACGGGCAACAGGGAACGAAAGCTGGGAGAGAGCCACGTGGACTACTCAGGAAGCCACAGCGATCAGAGGTGCGCCCTCCGCCTACCCGATCTCCAGAGCAGTCACCCACCTCTCCGCCCTCCTGGTGCCTGGTAGTCCTGCCCCAGCCTCCCCGCTGGCTGCGCTTTGCCAGGCAGGGGAGCATTAGGAGGAGCCACTGTCACTTGAGAAGCTGAATTCTGGTTTCATATCCAGCCCAATCTCCCTCAATGTCCCCTTATTTTCTCGGCCGCAGCTGGCCCTCAGGGCTCATTCACCTCATGCGGGTGATGGCCAGGCTGAGGACAGCCAGTGTCTTCGTTCTGGCTGCGACAAATATGGCAGACTGAGTGGCTTAAACAACATCCATCTTCACAGCTCTGGAGTCTGAACCTCTGCGATCGGGGTGCCAGTGTGGCCGGGTTCTGGCGCGGGGCCCCTCCTGGTTTGCAGTGGCTGTCTTCCCGCCGTAGCTTCACACGGTAGAGGGCAGAGAGAGGACGCAAGCTCTCTTTTGTCATCTTCTAAGGGCACTAGTCCCAGCACCAAGGGCTCCACCCTCACAGCCTCATCCCCTCCCATCTCCAGATACCATCACTTTGGGGATTTGGCTTTCAATGTATGAATTTTGGGGGGACACTAACATGCAGACAGTGAGGCTGGAGAGCATGCAGCAGCCAAGCCAGGCCCTTGGTGGTGTCTCAGGACAGAGTATGGCCAAGAGAGGAGGCTCCCTGCAGCCTGCCGGCCCCCTGCCCCAACCCCAGCCCAGGGCATTGGTCTTGATGTGTTGTTCACTTAGGGTGTTCAAGAGGGCAGCCACATCCTCAGGGACCAGCCAGGTCCCTACCACCCTGCCTGCCATCTGCCGAGGGTGCTGGGGTGGGGGATGGGGGATCTGGGGGACTGCAGCGAAAGGACGGGGGTCCTGAGGCCCACTAGCAGGTGCTCACCTCTCACGTGCACTAGGCTGGGTGGACTGACTTGGAGGTAAGTAGATCCAGGAAGCAAGGGAGGGAGGAGAGAGGGAAGAGGCGAGGACTGCAGCCCCGAGATGAGGGTCAGGGGCTCCCTGGGCCTGCGGGAGGGTGGGGCTGCCCCAGCTGTGTGCAGCAGCCTGGACCTGTGAGCAGGGAAGGGGCGGGTTCATTTGCATGTCCCCAGTGCACGGTGCTGGCACTAGGAGGTAATTCATATTTATGGGATGAAGGAATGAATGGAAACGTTCTCAGGATTAAAACTGTCCCCTACTAGGACAAGATGCCCACTGAGGTAGCTCCCCATTACGGGAGCAAAAGGAGTTCTGGAGTCAGACTAATCTGGATTAAATCCCAGCACTGCCATTCGCTAGCTGCGAACAGGTTACGTGGCCTCTAAGCCTCAATTTCTTCACCTAAAAATGGGGATGATAATGCCTACCTCGGCTATCTGAGATTTAAAACGAGATCATGTCCAAGGAGGGCAGAGAAGAGCCTTGTCCCTGTGGTAGGAAGCCAGAGAAGGGCGTCTGGGCAATGCCGTCCAAGCACCTCCCTCCACGAGGAATGTCTGGGGCAGCCAGAAGCCCTGAGCACCCCTCCCCACCCTCCTGCAGCACCCGATGACCTCCTCCCCACGCCCACGTTTCTCCCGCGGAGGAGCCACTGGGCCTGGCTGACCCCAGCGTGATGAACTTCCCAGGCAAGCTGCCCCAGTGCTGGGAGAAACCCCCACGGGGCAGCACCAGGAGACAGGGATGGAGGGCAGAGCCTTCAGGAGCAAGTCCCGGGGGTGTCTGGGGGCGCTGGAACAGCTGAGGAGGGGCCCATGAAGGCCAGTGGCATCTCAGACTAGGGAGTGAATCCTGTCCCCTACACCCACTGTGAGACCTTGCTCGAGCCCTTTTTGTCTGCAAGCCTCAGTTTCTTCATCTGTAACATGGGAATAATAACAGGGCCAACCTCTCAAGACTGTTGTGGGGTTCACATGAGGTGACGTTGTGCAAGCTCCCAGCATGTCTGGCATCTAGCAGGGCACGTACACACACACACACACACACACACACACACACACACACACACACATACGGGGGCTGGTTCCCCCGGGGGGAGCCCTGCAGCCCCCTTCCCCATGTCCTTGGCACATCTGTGGTGGCGATGCTCACTGCTCTCCCCTCCTGTCAATGTTCCCTGCCAGCTAATGGACCAATTTTTTAGCATTACAGAGATTTGGCCAATTTGGCAGCCCTGACAGAAAGGCACAGAGTGAACAGTTCCCTGGGGGCGGGGCAGGTGTGGAAGCCAGGGTGGGAGAGGAGGAGGAAGATGGGAAGAAGGGGCTGCGTGCACCCCCACCTTCGGCCTGTTCCCAGCCAACCCTTCCTCGCCAGGCAAGAAGGTGGAGCCACCGGGGAGATTACAGAGATAATTAGCCCCACTTATGGGCCCCTCCTGTGCACGCGGCCCTGTGCTAAACACTTTGCATATATTTTCTCTTTTAATCCTCCAGTAACCGTATGAGGCTGGTTCTGTTATTTGTTCCATCCTTCCTGGTGTGAAAACTTAGGCACAGGAGGTTCGGTGCTTGCCCAAGGTCACAGAGCCAGGGAGTGATGGAGCTGGAATGGGAGCTGATGCCTAAAGCCAGGCCTTTTAACCATTACTGAGCTCAGTTTTTAACTACAGGCTGAAAATTGAGCCAAGACATCCCCCATCCACCCACCTATCCAACCCTCCTCCCTCAACACACACGTCTCCCAGCTCCAGCTGTGTCACCAGCCTCTCAGGGCCTCAAGGGCAAGGGACACATGGGCCCTCACTTCCTTCCCCTCCTGGCTGAGGGTGCAGTCACATCTCAAAGACCCCACAGCCAGCATCTCCGCAGGGAGAGAGCCCTGCACTCTGCAACTGCCAGGCACTGGCGGGGGACACAGCCCCCAGCTGGGCTCTCCCCTCCTGCCCAGGCTGGGGGCCGGGGTGTCCCTCCTGCAGTCAGTGCCCGGCTGGAAGTGGGCATCAGCTGTGCCCTCCATTAAACACTCTGGGCCCTTCTGGGAACAAGGAAGTAGATCTGCCAGGGAGGAAGGGGAGGGGGCGGAAGAGGGGAGGGGAAGGGCAGCCACTGGCTGGGGGAGGGGGTTGCGGAGCGCGGTGCATTAAGCGATCAGAGAGCACAATATTTCATTGCCGGCAATCGCAGCCAAGACATCAACTACTTGGGGAGAGCAGCCTTAAAAGCCTTTTGATTTTATTTCTTCCACTTTATTTTTTTTTTCCCCTTCCCTTGCTAGTGTCCTTGACGAGGCTTCCCTTCCCCCCCTCCTGCCCCTTCTCCAACCCCTGCTCTAACGCTCCTCTGGGGCCCAGGAGCCTGGCTAAGGAGGGGCCTAGGCCATGGGCTTCGCTTCTCTATGGCTGAGGGGTCCCCCATCGGGCCTGCAGCACCCCCAGCCAGCCTAGGGCTGCGTGTGTGCGCACACGTGTGTGCAGGTGTGGCTGGGGAGACTCCTGTGTCCCTGGGCTCCACCGTGTGCCTGCCTGCAGTGTTTCCTGCTGACACACACCCGTGTGTGCCGGTAGGCCCCTGTGTGCACACGCTTGTGAATGCCTGGGTGTGGATGTACCCGCCCGGGCCTCACCGTGCGTGTGCTCGCACGAGGTACTGCCAAAGTAAGAGACACCGGGGGTGAGGCG
This sequence comes from Avahi laniger, assembly GCA_963575035.1. Lineage (NCBI taxonomy): Eukaryota > Metazoa > Chordata > Mammalia > Primates > Indriidae > Avahi > Avahi laniger. Next base: position 41,757 of record CAUYSK010068388.1, on the reverse strand, counting down.
AGGGGGAAGATGGCAAAGTCAGAGGACAAAGAAGCAGAAAGACAGAGGACGGCGGGGAGAGGGGAGGGAGAGGTCGCACCCTTGGGAGTCAGCCTAGTTGGGCCAAACCATGGCCCCAGTGGAGACCCCGGAGGCCCCGAGACACAGGTGTGCGCACAGACACGCACTCCCTGCAGAAGGCCGGGGCGGGCCAGGCCGCTGCGGGACTCCTGGCCGGGCGCCCTTGACGTCAGCGGCCGGGCCGTGACGTCACCCCGCCCCCGCCCGCTCCCGCTCCCGACGCGGGGTGCTCCATCTCCGCCTGACGGCAGGCGACTGGGAATTGCACATCTGTCTTGTGGGGAATTAATTCATTGACTCAAGCGAACCAAGCTGCCGCGGCGACCTCGCCTGTGGTCCCCGGGAGGTGGTGGGCGAGCGGGCTGTCTGGCCGGCTCCCCTAGCCGGGGGGGTTGGGGGGGACTGAGAACTGCGCGCTCTGAATATAGGTCACTGTCCCGCTCAGCCCTCCCTCCCCCAGCACCGAGAGCACTGAGACCTGGGGCCTGGCGCCCGCCAGGTGCACCCGGGGTTGAGGGCGCTGGCTGGGGACCAGGTCCCCGCGGACGCGCTCGCTTCCCAGCCGCGCCCTGCCGGGCCGCCGGCTCCTCCCCCCGCGCCTTCTGTCCGCACCTGCCCTCGCGCTGGCCCCGCCCCACGTCTCCCCTTCCCCCCGCGGGTGCCGGGAAGAGCCGATTCCCGAGCCCGGGGAGTGTGGCGACTGTCCCCTCCCCGCTTCCCCCAGCGCTCCCCCACCCTCCGGGAGCGCGTTCCCCGGCACCTTGGGGTGCGGAGCCGCCGCAGGCGATGTGTGCGACTGGGTTAAGCGTCCTGAGGTTTCCTCCGGCCCTCCAGCCCTCGCCTCCCGCGCTCCGGGCCGGCCTTCTTCCCAGTGAGCCCGCGGGGCCTGCCCCTCCCTCCTTCCAGCCTTAGGTCACCCCCTTTCGCCCCTCTGCTCCTTCCTTCCTAAAGAGACAGCTCTGGAAGTCAGGCTGTCAGAGCCCCAGCTCTGCCTTGCTTTAGCTGCGAGATCTTGGCCATGTCATTTAACCTCGCTGAGCCCCAGCTGCCATCGGACACTGAGAAGAATGGTACAGTTGAATGATACGTGTAAAAAGGGCCTAGAACTTACCAGATTCTGGTAGCCGATACGTTGTGGTTTTCCACCGGGGGAGGCAGAACTCCTGGGGGTGTGACTTCTCTGGAAAGACCCTGGGCACTTAAGTGATGAAAGCACCACACTGAGGACTGTGGTGACATGAAGGGCCATAGAGTCTAGTGGGGCTGCCTGGCTGGCAAGGCTGGGGTCATTCAAGGGGGGAGGCTCGTCCACGCCAGGGGTCCCACCCTGAAGCCAGTCTTCCCCTCCCTCTGCTCCTACGGCCCCAGCGGTGACACACTAGCCCTCTCTTTATTTCCACAGCTTTGCACAGCACCTCCCTTTTTCACAGATTGACAACTTAATCCCGAATGCTTAATCCTTGAACAGTATCATCCCCATTTCACAGATGGGAAAGCAGAGGTTTGAAAAGGTTAAGTGACTTGCCAAAGACCTTGGGATTTGAACCCAAGTGCTCCAGCTTCAAATGTCACTTACTCTCCAATATTCTATCTCCCCTCCTAGGACCACTTAGTTACTAGGAGACAGCAAGCTGGTAGTTACTATGGGAACCAGGCTGATGCGAAAAGGGGAAAGAGTTGGTGTCTAGGAGCAAGGGGAAGGCTCTAGATGGGTTCCAGGCCCCTTCCCTGTCCCTCCCAGGGAGGCAGCTCTGGGCTTTCAGCTTTGGTTTGGGTTCTGCAGCAGATGTTCTGTGACAGGGCCTGAGAGAGCTGCAGTGATAGTGAGTTACCCTGGACACTGCCCTTGCCAACCAAGAGCCCTGGTGGAGGATGTGGTCCCAAAGATGGGTCTGCGGGGCAAGACAGCCCAGGCCGCCTCGTGCTCCTGCTTCCCCACATTAGCTGCAGACAGCAGAGCAGAGCACACCCTCTCTTGGGAAACAAGAGACAGGGAGAGCATGACCATGGTGGGGCACAGAGCCATGCCAGAGGGCTCTGGACCTGGGCAGACACCTCAGCGTTCTCATCTATAAAATGGGGGCGATGCTAGCCCCTCTCCCACAGGTAGTGTGTTGAGAAAATTGACAAAGATACAAAGCACTATGCCTGCCACATAGACTTCGCTCGCTGTGTGACCTTGGACAAGCCACTTAGCTTCTCTGAGCCTCTGTAAAATGGGATATTAATAGGTCCTACTTCATAGGGTTATTGTAAGGATTCAAAGAGTGAATGAGGGTAAAGGGCTTCGAACAGGGCCTGGCAGGCTTGGAGGACTATCTATACCGTTAGCTCTGCTGTTCTCACAGTAAATGCTCACCCGCCCCAGGGGAACAGGCCGCTCTGGACCCAGCTCCTTCTCTCTCTCTCCCTGTCTCAAGAGAAAAGCCTTCTGCTGCCCCTCACCCCTTGCCAGGCACATGAGGAGCAGAAGTGAGAAACAGGACTCTCGAAGCCCCAGGCGTCTCCTGCTCCAAGGCCCGAGGCCTCTGCCAGGCCCTGCTGCAGGGACTCAGAGCCTGGGAGGCTGGGGCCGCAGGGAGTGGGGGCGGCGCCAGCAGCTAAATTTGTTCATGACTAGCCTGTCAGTCCCTTAATCTGATCCCCGAGGAACAAGGCAGAGGCTTCACTCTGGATGACAAACGAGGAGGGGAGAGGCCTGCCCTGCCTGGACTCCCGGTGAGTAATAGCCTTGCATTAAGATATCAGGCCTGGCCAACAAGAATGTGCCCCCGCCCCGACAAGGCGGGGAAGACCTTGCAGAGAGGAGGCTCCCTGAGGACTGAGCCCCTGGGAAGGGTGGGATGCTGAGGGATTTCCAGAGATATTTTGGGAGCAGGGGGCAGGGTGAGGGATACACAGAGAGACAGGCCACAGAGATGCCCTGAAACAGAGACACAGCAGGGAGAGAAGAGACAGAGAGGAGGGAGGGAGAGAGACAGTAGGGACAGAGGCTCACTGAGAGACAGAGAGAGGGGCGGGGGTGTCAGAGAGACAAAGCCCAGACAGAGGTGGCAGAGAAAGGGGAAGGAGAGAGGGCAGAAGGACAAAGACAGACAAGGGCTTGGAGAGAAGCGAGCAGGTGGGAGGGGAGACCTCTCTCATGCAGGGGAAGGGAGTCTTGGTCGGGCAGAGGCCAGGCTGGGCAGTCAGCCACCAAGGGGGATTCAGACTCCTGCTGCGGGCTGTGTCCCTGGTGCCCTAGGGAGGGCTAGACTGGAGGCAGGGCTTCAAGGCTGGCCCTTTGATGTCCTCTACTTGATCCTAAGGCTCTTGGGCATGGAGGGTACTGGGTAGGGAAGCAGTCCTGTAAGAAGTGGCTTAGGCTGATGGGCTACGCCTCCAGTGACATGGACAGCACCCTTCCCTGGGCAGCCTGCCTCCTGGAGAAGAAGGGGACCTTGCCCCCAGGAAGGGGGCAAACAGGGCCCAGGACAGAGGGTGAGCTCCAGCTCTAAGTACCTGCACTGCTCTGCGAGCTCCTCCTCGGCAGACCCCAGATCCCCAGAGCCTGTGTGCCGCGGTGCTGGGCTGGCTAGGTCGGGGGCCTCTGGAGGAGGAGATGGAGCCAGGCAGGCCCAGGGCAAGGTTTGGAGACAGCGCATCCCAGGGCAAAGGGGCTGAGAGCAACACAGGGCAGAGGTGGACTCCACACGCACCGCGGGGGCAGCCTGCCCCTCTGTTACCATGTTTCAGCCTCCCCTGGCACTCCCAGAGATGGCACTGTGTACCACACCTCTGCCTGGGTTCAAGTCCCAGCCCTGCCCTATTCTGTCCTGTGACCCAGAGGCGGTTGTGTGACCTCACTGTGCCCACCTCAGTCCCCCTTCTGTGGAGTAGGGTGATTGCAGCCCCTGCTGCATGAGGCTTCCATGAAGGATCACTGACCCAGTGCCTGGAGGATACCTGGAACGGGGCCTGCCACCTGCCAGCAGTTCCCCGAGCTTTGCAAATTCCCATTCGTTGTCTTATCTCCCCCAAGCCCCAGCCATGTCGTGTAAGCAAGATGACACCTAGAGCAAGTCCCTGTATCTCCTTTATCTTCCTCAGTGGGGTCTCCCCAGTGGTTCATGCTCAGACCTGGGAATCTTGATTCACCTTGGTAAGTCATCAACCTCCCCAGGCCTCAGTTTCCTCATCTGCAAAATGGGCATACCATGAGGTTCAGTGGAGCTAGTGCATGTAAGCCCTTCATAAGGCCAACAGAGGCCTGGTTCAGATACCCCAGCACTCTGAGGACCTCACTGACCCTATGTGTCCCCACACATGCACACGTATTGGGAGCAGGGGAAGGCCTGGGAGCCTCCCAGAGTGGGCTGCTCAGGCACAGCTCTGAGGTGAGGGGCAGCCCCAAATCCCAGGCCCAGGGCCTCATGTGCTGGGGATAGAGGTCAGGAGCCCAGTTACCTCCACCATCTGCCCCGTCCTCTCCAACATCACCTTCACCTACAACCCTGGCCCCTGCCCGCAGCTTCACCTGCAACCTGCAACCCTGGAACTTTCCCTGCTCAGATTCCTGGGGCTGCCTTCAGAGGACCCCTGCCTGGTTTAATACTCTGCTGCCACCATCTTGAAATGCTTAATAATTGTTGAACAAGAAGCCCTGCAAATTACGTAGTGGGTCTTGCACTTTGCTCACTTGGGATTGCACAGTGGTTAAAGCTGCCTAGGTTGGTGGCTTGAACAGGGAAGATGATTTGGAGACAAGAAGGGGCAGCTTTGGGATAAAGCGGGCAGGGTGGAAAGATCACAGGGGTGCAAGGAGAGCCATGGGTTCACATCCTTAAGCCCCAGCAAGATCCAAGGCAGAGTGGCTGTGCCTTTCTTCTGGGTAGGACTGAGGAAGGGGGCTTGGGCTTGTCGTGGGGGACGGGTGTTACTGGGGTGACCACAGTCACTGAGATCTTCCTGCAGCTGCCCCAGATCTCCCCGAATTGCTCAGCTTTGACCCTTGGTCTTGGTTAGTTCTTAGCCCTCCTGGGCTTCTGGAACCTGCTCCAGTGCTGCCCAGGACATTCCTGTCCTTCAAGGCCTGAGTGTCTCACCAAGCACCACCAGGAGGTGCCCCCATACCTGCTCGCAGAGACCCCACTGGCCCAGAGACCATAAGTCTGGCGGGTGGTGGGGAGGGTCTGCAGGCCTCAGGCCTCACAGCTCAGAGCCCAGCAGGTGTCCCACCAAAGCCTCACTCCCCAGGGGGGCCCCAGCTCCACCTACAGTCAGCTTCTCTGCTCATGCCCTCAGTCCCACCCACGGAGTCCTGCACAGGGCCCAGTGGGGGGCCTGGCGGGGCCTCACCTCCTGCGGCTTCACTTCCCTCTGAGCCTCTGGTCCCTGCCTGAGGGTTCCACGGACTAACTGTTCCTAAATCCGGTTTGTTCAGACTCGCCCAGTGCTTGAATACTATTCCCAGGCCACCCCAGCTCGAGGTCAGGCCTGGAGTCGGTATGTTCCCCATGGACTGGCTCCCTGCGCAAGCTCCCTTGTGTGCTGTGATTCCACCTGGGAGCCCTGTGCCCTCCCGGAAGAAGCAAAGTCCCTGAAATACATATTTAAATTTTTGTCTAGATAACGCATCCGTAAGATTCAAAAATCAAAGCAATTCAAAGTAAAAAGTCTCCCTGCCACTGCCATCCCCATTGCCACTGGTTTCCTTACCCACCCTGCACACCCCCAGGTGGCCAGTTTAGTTTTGTGTGTAGTCTTCTAAAGGAAATCAAAATGTGTGCTCTTATTTTTTCTCCTTTCTTATACAAAAGGCAGCATACCATGTACACTCTTCCCCCGCCCCTTAATCTGTCTTGACGTTCTTTCCCGGCACTGGAGCCTGCTCCTGTTTCTGGCTGCGCAGTGTTCCTCCAGGAGGCCGCGCGTGGTTTATTGAACACAGCCCCTCCTCCATCAGCCCCTGACTTGTTGCTGCTTGTTTTGCTCTTACTGACATTGTTGCAGTGAACATCCTGTACGTCTGTCATTTCGTAAGCATGTTCTTGTCTAATACACGTTTGTAGGATTAAATGCCCGGAAGTGGGAGGCCTAAAGAGTAAGAGTATGTGTGATTCCAGAGGTGGAATTGATACCACTGGACACTCCCACGAGTAATGAACGAGACTGGCAACAGCCTCACCAAAAGAGCATACTGTCAAACTGTTCGATTTTTGCCCCGAATTCACTTGTGTTCAGTGCCTTCTGCCCCTAGGAAGCCTGTCCTGACCTCCAGACGGTAAGCAAGCCCCTGCCCACCCCTAGCACTCAGGGCTTCTGCGCAGTGCTGTGTGCATTTGAGATGACCTACTCCATCGTTACTACTGTTTCGTTAATGTTTACCTGCCACCAGCCTATGAGCTCCGTGAGGCCAGGGACTGTACCTGAGTCCCCACACAGCATAGACACATCATAGATGCTGAATGCACCTTTGTTGGCTGGGACAGCCCCCTATGTACCTTGTACCCTAGTAGCTGCTTTGCATAGGTGGCCTAAGCTGAGCCTCTCCACATCTTATGAGGAAGGTCCTGGTATTAGCTCCATTGGACGGATGAGGAAACTGAGGCTCAGAGACAGGAGGCGATTTGCTCAAGGACTCACAGCTGGTCAGGAGGAAGATGCTTTCCCCTCATCCCCTATCCCTCCTGAGACCCTGGCTATATTTCTTCCTTACTCTAGTCTGTAAGCCCCCAATCTCTAGGAGGCGTGATCTGACCCAGGTCCGAGCTCCAAGCTTAGGATTGACCCCTTCCGCACCACCTGCAGTGATGGGAGCCAAGCTGGGGACTGGCCTGAATCTCTCGGGAGCTTTGTCACCCTGCATGGTTGAGTCCCCTGTGCAGTGGCAGTGGAGTGGCCGGTGGCCACGCAGTTGCTAGAGCCCCTTCCCAGAGGCCCCGTGGCTGTGCTGGCTTTGTGCCCAACTGTCACTCTCTTCCCCAGCAGCTCCTCTTGGTGGCTGCCTGCCTCCCTGCCTCCCTGCCTCCCATTAATCATGTGTGCAGGATTTATTTTCTCCAGCAATTTATTTCAGCAAATGCAATCTGGGTGTGCCCGCAGGTGGGCAGGATGCTCTGTTGCTGCCTGAGTCACGGAGCCCGGCTTTATTATGAGGTTGACAGGCATGATTTGCCAGCTAGCACCTCCACAGCAGCTACCAGGCCTGGCCAAGCCCCGGGACAGGAAACTAGGCACCCCAGGGACCGTCCCCACTCCCACGTCACTGTGAACTTCGAGGTCCCACAGGCCTGGGAGGTGCAGCTTGCTGCCCTTTCTTTGCTGGGGTTTTGCTGCCCATACCAGTATTAGCTGGCTAAAGGGGTGTGGGCCAGATCGGCCCCCTCCGGCCTCAGCCTGAAACAGGCAGTCAGAGGTCTTTTCTGAAGACTCAGGTGGTGGCTCTTTTCAGTTTCCTGATCTGGGGAAGGAGGGGGTCTTCCTGCTGAGCCACCTCCTCCCTGACGCTGCTGTGCAGTCCAGCCCTGATTCCCATGACAGTCACGGAGGGAAACAATCAACTAATGCAAACCCGCCACCCCCATCCCCACACCCACAGCACGCGTCCTCCATCCTGGGGCTCCCTGTCGTGCCTTAGTCACCCTGTGCCCCTCTCTCCAGGCTGCCAGGTGCGGCGGCCTGGGGAAAGTAAAATGACATGGCTTTGAGGCCAGGGCAGGAGCAGGGGCGGCCCAGCCATGGTTTCGGGTCTGGAGCCAGTGCTCAGGCCGCGGAAGCAGAAAGTGAAAGGGTTGTGGGCAGCAGCAGGCGGGCCGCCCACCTGGCCTGGCCCTCCCCAGCCCTTTGCAGCCTCCCCATGCCCCCACCCCTGCAGTGACCCTCGGGGCCCAGGGTCCCCAGGGGCACCTGCTTCCTCCCTTGGTATGTCCCAGGTTCAGCCTGAGGCCCCCACCCGTAGCCTGCCCCGACCGCCTTGCCGGGCTGCCTCTAATGCTGCAGATAATTCCTGCTGTCGCAAAGCCATTACCCTGTAAATGGGCCGGCTTCAGCGTGTGTATGTGTGTGTGTGTGTGTGTGTGTGTGTGTGCGCACGTGCGCGCGTGTGCGTGTTCACAGGCACGGGCACACACGTGCATGCAGGGGAGGGGGTGACCGCAGCACACAAAGCACCTTGTTTATGCCTCGCTCACCCCTGTAATTGCCTCGGGGGATTTATTGGCTTTGTATGCTCACCCTGCGCCCTCCAGGACTTCGCCTGTGGTCCCTGCCCTGGCTGCTGGCCTCTGCTGGACCCTGAGTGATGGGGCTTGGAGCTCTGGGCCGGGGGCTGGACATGCCCAGCCCAGGGTAGTGAGGCCTTGCAGAGGGGCCCCTGATGTGTGTACACACCCAGTCCTACTCTAGGCCTGCAGCTGGACTCAGGAGAGTGGCTGAGGCACCCCCACGAGGCTTCCCAGACCTCAGGGGCCCTGAGGAGTAGCTCCAATCTGTGGATGCAGAAGGGACACTGGAGAGACTTTGGTGGTACCTGTGGCCATGGTTTCTCCTCTTCCTCTTCCCTCTGGCTCCTGGACCCCCATTGTCTGCTTTGTCTGCCATCTACAGACCCCCCACTCCCAGCCCCACCCTCACCCCCAGGTGTCCTCCCAGCTGTTCTGCTCACCCCCTCCTGCCTCACACAGCCAGGTCTCCCGCAGGGGGAGGCAAAACATTGGCCCCAACCTTCTCATTTCAAGAACCTTTGACCTTTGTGTCCATACTTCAGCACAATCCTGCAGGGTTAGCAGTCAGGAGGCACCTGTGGACTCCGGAGACAGAGCTGGGCAGAGGTCAAGGGTGTGGCCCTTAGCAGCAGGCAGAACAGTTCTCAATCTCTTCTCCAGTTTCTAGCAGGGTGGTCCTGGTCATGTCACTCAACTTCTCTGAGCCTCAGTGCCTCATCTGCAATATGGGTCTGATAACACCTGCCTAAACAGTTATTATGAAGGTTAAGTATATAGTAATACAGCAAACTACATGAAATTGCCTTTGTTCAACCAGCTTTTGACATTAATAAATATTGGGTGAATACTGCATCAATAAACTCTATATCATTGATAAGGCTGATGCCTGCACTTTACTGTTATACTCTTGATGTTTTGTATTTGTATAAATGCTACCTGCTGATTTTAAAGAATTCAAGGAATACAGGACAGCACAAAGAAGAACATAAAAAGCAAAACAATAAAAATAAATTCAATTTCAAGTATTAAGGCATCGTTAATGAATAACAACCATTTCCAGCAATCTCTTTTTGCATTGATACAGATAGAAGTTTAGAGAGATAGATTGATAGAAATATTGCTATGAGTAGGAATTCTATTGAAAATTTTAATATAATTTATTTAACAAAAAAAAAATGAATGGAAGTAATGCCGAAGGGAACCACATGACTCTAGTAAATGTCTCTTTATCACAGGAATAGTGTTTTCTAAAAGATCCTCTAATGTTAGCAAAAAGATTTGAAAGCAACAACAACGGAAATATTGATCAGAGAAAGTCTATTATGTAGGAGGAGGGGAAAGGTGAATACTATAATAGAAATCAAAGGTGTTAAATTAGCAAATTTCAAAGAAACACAGCTGACAGCCAGATTGAGAAAAGGGAAAGAAAACTTATGAAGAGAGATCACATGAAAAAAAGACAGAAAAGACAAAAGATGGAAAAAGAAGAACAGGAGAGGAAACAGGCAGAAATGTGCAGGGGTTGGCACGCTCCTCATCACACGGTTACACAGGGGTCTTCAGTGGCATGGGTGGTGGTCTGGTGGCTTCCATGCCCAGAATACTGGGTGAGAGGGAGGGGAAAGGCTGGGGGTCTCACCAACCACAGGTGAGACCTTGCGCGAAGGTTCCAGGACTACCCCATTCTCAGAGAGAAACTTAAGGCCAAACTCTGAATCCCAGCCCGAGTGGCCTCTCATTCCAAGAAGACCCTGACCTCAGCTGCCCTTGCACAAGGCATCAGCTGCTGGCTCATGGCCACTTTGATGCCTACAGGCCACTGTGGTTGGCAGCGCTGGCGTAGCTGCAGCTCCCTGTCTCCTGTCTCGGGACATGGCCTCCAAAGGCGGCTTCGTCGGTTCTTGGCTGTGTCTCCCTCCTACCCCCCTTTTCCCACTCTCCTGGAGAAGCTGGGGAGGTCAGGGTAGTTTGGGACAGAGGGAGGGACAAGCATCTCCATGACACAGAGGTCCTAAGGAGGGGAGGAAGAGGAAGGCCCTTCCCCACCCAGGGCACAGCTGTAGAGATGCTTCCACCCCAGGGCAGCAAGTGCATGGGTCTCTCCTCTCCATTTCCAGAGGCCCAGCCCATAACCCCACCCCAATACAAGACAGGGCCGCCGTACCCCAGCAGGGAGGCTTTGGGGCTGACTCAAGTCACCTGAGCCCACAGGAACCTGCTGGGGTTTTTCCAGAGATAGTGAGGAGGTCCAAGGTCCTTTCCCTCCCTCTCTTGAAATGGGTGGGCTGGGCCAGGACTTCCCTTTGCCTGTGGGAGGGGTCAAGGGGGAGCAGCTGTAGCCTGCGGGGGACACCCAGGGGCAGAGGCAGGATCTGCAAATAGCAGGCACGTCCTCTCCTCCAAGGCAGGAGAGGTGGGGCCTGGAGGGCAGGTGGTGAAGGGGGAAGAGGAGAATCCAGGGGCCTTCCAGGTCCCCTCTGCATCCCCCCTGCAGTCAGCCTGCCCCCGTGAAAAGAGGAGGAGGGGAGAGCATGGGACAGCGGGCGGGGGTTGGGGGGGGCCGTGGCTCAGTACCTCCCTAAGCCACGTTAATTCCCTGCATCTGGCAATAACTGTGTTAAGTGCTGGCGTCCATGGGCCCCTCAGAAAATGTCACTTCTCTTCCCCAACGCCCTGACTTGGAAGAAGAGGACTGGCCAGGCCTGCTAGAGGAGAGTGGTCCCAGGGCTGGACAGACTGGACTGGGTGTGGGAGAGCAAGGGTGGCCAGAGCAGAGCAGAAAGGGCGGTGGCAGGGGAGGAGAGAGCCTAGGGCTGCTTTGGGCAGATTGAGGTTGAAGAACCAGGAGGCAGGACACTCAGCGCTGCGGCAGGGGGCCAGCACTGACCATTCCTTCACTTGGCACACGCGTGTCCCGCTCTGGTGAGGCCAGGCAAGCCCTGCTGTCCTGCAGCAGACAGACAGCAACTGACCAAACTCACGCTGAAGACAGCTCTGACCCTTACTGGGGAATCTCGACTCAAATCTCGGTTCAAAACAGCTTACTTTTCCCAGGCCCTGCCCTCTCCTGTGCGGGTGGGAGGCCCCTTTCTCACTGGAAGGGGCGGCTCCCGTCCTGTTGGGCCAGACTCTGGGCCTTCTCCACCCTGCAGTTAGAATCTTCTCCTGGCCATTGTTCATTGAAATTCCAGTCTCTAGCGCAGCTCCTGCCTATAATCCCAGCACTTTGTGAGGCCGAGGCGGGAGGAGGGAGGATCACTTGAGGCCAAGAGGCTGCAGAGAGCTATGAGCCACTGCACTGCAGCCTGGACAGCAGAGCGAGACCTGGTCTCCAAAAACAAACAGGCAGAAAGAAACTCCAGTCTCCCTTTCCATCTCCCCGCCCCCGGGGCTCCAAGCTTCAGGGCCCTAGTTGGTGAGGCGCGGTGGGCGGGACTCTCCCCTCTGGTGTTGGGGTAGGGAGAGAGGAAGGGACACTGGGCTCCTGACTTGCCTGGGCCAGGGGTCCCCAGAACCACGGCCACTGCCCTACTGCTGCTCAGACCTGGCACAAGCAGCGCCAGCTGCCCGCGACGGAGGGCTCACTCAGGGACGCTCCCCGGGCACAGGGCCTGGTGCTCGGCAAGGCCTCGCACTTGGTTTAATGTTCTGCTGTTGCTATTTTAAAATTCTTAATAATTGGGGTTTTTTATTTTTTAATTAATTTTCTTTTACAAAATTATGGAGAAAAGGAAAAATTTTTAATAATTGTTGAACAAGGGGCGCTGCATTTTCATTTTGCATTGGGACCCCAGCAAATCACGCGGCCAGTCCTGCCTGCCAGATGTGTGTACTGCAGCAACGTGCAGCTGGTGGCGTCCTACTGGGCTGCACTTTGCCCCCCACGCTTCAGGGGTCTCCAGAAGCCTGAAGCCACCGACTCATCCACCCTCAGGGCCAACACTCAGGCCTGGGGAACACATGGCATCGCAGATCCATCTGCTGATTCTTAGAAACCAGGAGCCTCAGAGTGGGGGTGTAGAGCCCCTCCCCACTCAGCAGCCCCCCACACCATCGCTGCAGGAGTCCCTGGCAGGTCAGTCCTCTGGCTAAGCGGACCTCCAACTAGGCACCAAAATGCGAGCCTTTCCCTCTGACAGCTCCCCATCCTTGACCCAGGAATTCCTTGATTGCCCCTGGGCCACCATCCCTCCTTTCCGGCTTGGCTGCGGAAGCCAGGGAAGATGCCGTGTACCTCTTTTCCCCTCTTGTTTTCTTATTTTCCTGGGGAAAGAGGCTGGGGGCAATTGCACTGATTCTGACCCGAGCCGCTTACTGAGGGGAGGTCTGGGGCCTACTGCGGGCGCCCACTTAACTAGACTGCGGGAGACTAAGCCCCTTCTACCAAGAACCCCTTTCAACACAGACATGATTGCTTTGAAGAAAATACAAGAGGGTTATGTGACAAAACAAGAGGAACTGCAGGGACAATGGCCCGGAAGGCCTCTCTGTGACATTTTGATGGGGGAAGCAGGCAAGGAACAAATGCACGCATAAATAATAATAAATAAAATACGCCAGGCACTGCAGCTGTAATCCCAGCGCTGTGGGAGGCCAGGCGGAAGGATCACTTAAGACCAGGAGCTCGAGACCAGTCTGGGCAACACGGTGAGACCCTGTCGCTACAAAAAATAAAAAATTAGCCAGGCGTGGGGGTGAAGCCCGTAGTCCCAGCTACTCTGGAGGCTGAGGGGAGCAATCAGCGGAGTCCAGGCTTTCAAGGCTGCCACTCCGAGCTGTGTTTGCACCACTGCACTCTAGCCTGAGTGACAGAGTGAGACAGTGTCTGAAAATAATAATAATAATAAACAAAATAATTTCATGAGACATGGATTTAGATGTGTTTCTCAAGAAGTGACGTGTGGAAAGGGATGAAACTGACCCAGACTTGGGTGGGGTATACCTAGAGTAGAGGAGAGGGCTCATGACCAGGCTGTGGGGACAGGAAGTCGGCAGGGGAACCAGAGAGCTGTGCGACGGGGTTAGAGCAGAATTGCAATCCACACTGTAAGGCCCCTGGTTTTTCTTTGGCAGTGGCTGGGTTCGCACCCCGAGGTGAGTTGAGGCGGAAGGGACAGAAAATAGAGACAGCAGCTCTGGTTGGATTGTTCCTCCTGCCACCCTGAGGGCCCTGGAGGCAGCAGGGAAGTGGGGAGCAGGAAGGCTCTGGCCTGGCAGGATCGAAGCAGCGAGGGACGCGCCCTCCTCGAGGAATTCCCGGGGGCAGTGTCCACAGAACCCCTTGGGAGCTTCGCTCCAGGCCTTTATCCCCGCGGCCTGGATGCAAGCACCTGTGGGACAGAAGCTCAGAGGACAGGTGTGAGGCTTGCCCACCTACCCTCTTTGCTCTCTGGGTCCTCTACCTTGATGGCTCTTCCTCGGAATCACAGCTAATCTTCCCTCGAACACGCTCTCAAACCTCTGTTCATGCTTCAAACTCAGGCTGTGTTGAGCTAATCCCCTCTTGGCCAAGAATTTGGAGATCGTGGGTAAAAAGATACCCTGCAAGATGGACAGATACTCTGATGAACAACAGTAACTTCCGACTTCATAAAATTCACTCCTAACCATCCATACTCAGACGGTACCCTCATGGCATCCCCGAACCAGAGGTATTGCCTGTATACTGCGCGGTGCCACTGGGGAGGGGAAAGTGGGTCCGCAGAGTGGCGCTGGTGCATGGCAGACCGCTGGCTTTCCAGGGAAGAAGAGTTCAGCTCATAGCATTTGCTGATTCCTGTGATAGAAATGCTGCCATCAAAGTGACCCTAGGGTCACCAGCATGAATTGGGGTGTCAGGGTACTTTTGGGGCCTCAGGGCATTCTGCAGGGTAAAAGGGTACTCTCCCCTGCCCCGGGTGGTGACTCCCAGGAGAGCTGCCTGTTTGTGGCCCTGCCTGGGAGACTCCAGAAGACTCCCTCCAGCCAGATCAGGGTCACGGCAACTGAGAACAATGCCGGACAGCCTGAGCTGGCACTGTGCAGGGATGGGGGGTCTGGGAGAGCGTCAGAAGCTGCTGGGGCCTGTCCTCCACGAACTGGGCCACTGTGGGCCTTTCATCTCACGCCTTCCTCCCTGCGCCATCCCAGCGTCTGCTTGCCTTGGCCTCTTCCCACTCCACCACCCCTAGTGCGGCAATTATGGTGATAATTAGGCTGCTTTGATCATCCTTAGAAATGGCCACATTGGGGCGGGACGCTGCCAAGCAATTAGGGGCAGAGGGGCGGGGAGCTCATAGGGCTTCCTCAGGGGGCGGGGCTGCTGAGAAACCCCAGACACCCCCACGCTCCTCCCTCCAAGAGTGTCTGCCCCCAGCATAGCTGCAAACTCCTGGGGGTAGAGGCAAATGGGAATCCCCCCATCCCCGCCCCAGCGACTGGGCCCGCCCCTGCCCACCAGCCCCCCTCTGCCTGGCCCTCAGCCCAACCGTCAGCTCTTCTCCCCTGTCTTGGCCCCTTTGATGGAACCGCAGAAACAAGGGCTCCTTTGACAGAAGGGGGGCTCAGAACTGGGATGATGAGACTTCAAAGGTGAGGGTCAAGCCCACTACTCCATTCCCTCCCCCAATCCTGGCCGCCCTCCCGTGCACACCTCCCCCCAGGCTGTCCTCTATATAGCCCCCGCAGCCCCAGTCCCCTGTGGTCTCCTAGGAGTTAAGGGCCAGGTGAGGGGCAGACCAAGGGAGGCGGGTAATTTTGATGTAAGAGAACAGAGCCAGATGATTTGAGGGACCAGAATTCAGTGCCCAGGGGCAGAAAGGCAGTGGGAAGCGGGCACCAAAGGATCAGCGCCTGGAAGGTGGACCCCGAGGAGCCAAGAGGACGTGGTCTCTCGCTCCAGCTCCCGGTCACCATGCTACTGGCTGTGCTGCTGCTGCTGCTGCCCCTCCCAGACTCATGGTCCGCCTGTGGGCGCCCACTGTACATGCGCCTGCCCCCCAGCACCCTGCAAGGTAAGCCCAGGCTGGTCCCAGGCAGCGGCTGAGGCAGGAGGGGCACAGGGAAGTGAGGCCTGGGCAGGCAGAGGGAGGAAGACCGGCTTGCCACTCCCGCTCTGAGGACTTTCGACCACTTCTGGCCACCCTGCTGGAGAAGGAGCGGGAACTGAGATATAGGTAGGAGAGGAAGGGGGAAGATGAGGCTGGAAAGTGGAGCTGGCAAGCACTGCCAAAGGGCATCTAGAGAAGGTTAAAGACTTGGCAGAGGAGAAAAAATCCAGTGCAGCATACCCATGGCTATCTGGGCCCCAGGGTGGGCAACTTAACCACAGGTACTTTAAGTCAATAAGCCTGAGTTCTGTAATGTTTGTATCTTGGGGCGGTGGTTTTTTTCTTTAAAAATTTTAAGGAAAGGCACTGTTCAAAGATTCCAGTCCAGCTCAGTTGAATTACGGAGATATCTTGTGCTGAGAATCTGGGTCCATCTGCTCTGGGCCCTGCGGCTCACTCTCGTCCCTATTCCATCCCCATGTTCGGGGAACCCTACCTGCCTCCCCCAGGGTCTCCCAAGGCAGGGCTGAGGGCTGGGCCACCAGGACTAGACTGAGGCTCTTCCCCAACTGTGCGTGATTTTGTGCCCTATGTCCCAGCAGTTCTGTCGGTGCAGGGAACACAGGCGTTGCAGGCGGCCCAGAGGAGTGCCCAGTGGGCAGTTAACCGAGTGGTGATGGAGATCCAGCACACTGCGCACGAATGCAGAGGTGTGCCCACATGCCACCCCCAGCCCCAGGGAACGTGCACTCACTGCCCTGGGCCCATTCTCCTGTCCATCCCCAACCCCATGCCCTCCCTTGGGACTTGACTACCCTTGGGGGAGGGGGGAGAGAGACCGGATGGGGCTGCAACGAAGACTACGCTTATTAAGGTCTGTCCAAGTGGAAAGGGCATGCCAGGCTCAGGCACAGCGTGTGCAAAGGCAGGGAGGCAGAAACAGTCTGGGCCCCCCATGTGAACAGTGAGAAGTTCTCAGCTTCAGAAATAGGACTTGTGAGCTAGAGGGTGGGGACAAGGGGAGCGGTAGGGGCGACAGAGCATTCAAGCCCAGCCTAGGGTGGAGGGCAGGCAAACGGGTGGCAATTACACTCAAAGGTCTGTTTCTCGGCAGGACCTGGGCGCTCCAGGCCTCAAGTCTCCCTCCTCCAGGACCCACTTGAGCCAGGTGAGGCTGAAAAGGCTAGAGGGGCAGGGTGGGCCTAGGGTGGGCCTCCATGGTGAGGACAGCCACAACGGTTCCTCGTGACACCACTTGCGCCTTTCTAGGGCCGTGTGGGGAGAGGCGCCCTAGCACTGCCAACGTGACGCGGGCTCACGGCCGCATAGTGGGGGGCAGCGCGGCGCCGCCCGGGGCCTGGCCCTGGCTGGTGAGGCTGCAGCTCGGCGGGCAGCCCCTGTGCGGCGGCGTCCTGGTGGCAGCGTCCTGGGTGCTCACGGCGGCGCACTGCTTTGCGGGGTATGTCGGGCCCCCAGACCCCTGCCTAGCCCGGGGCCCCAACGCCAGGTGCTGCACCTGCGGGTTGTCTGGCGGAAGACGAGCGGGAGAGCCGGTCTCTGTTGCCCTCTGGCGGCGGCCGGCCCGGGCTCCCCGGCTCTGCGGCCTCCAGGCGCCCGCACCGCACAGCCAGAGTGCCCACCTGGAGCAGTGGCACCAAACCGAGCATTCGCCCCCAGGGGGCGCAACGCCCCCGGTCTGCCAGTCCTACCCCCAGATGGAGAAAGCCCGGCGTGCGGGCTCGCTGGGTGGTGCCCGAGGGCAGAGGGGTAGGGTCTCCCCAGGGCGTCGCTGTGCCCCTGTCCTTTCTGCGTATCACCCGCCGCTCGCCCCGCAGCGCCCCGAATGAGCTTCTGTGGACTGTGTCGTTGGCCGAGGGGCCCCGCGGGGAGCAAGCGGAAGAGGTGCCGGTGAACCGCATCCTGTCCCACCCCAAGGTGAGAGGACAGTCCCCAGGCCCTCAGAGCTGGTAACAGCATCCCCACCCCACGCCTTGTTGACATTGCGCCGCCACCCTCTCCTCAGTTTGACCCTCGAACCTTCCATAACGACCTGGCCCTGGTGCAGCTGTGGACGCCGGTGAGCCCGGCGGGGCCAGCGCGCCCCGTGTGCCTGCCCCAGGAGCCCCAGGAGCCCCCCGCCGGCACCGCCTGCGCCATCGCAGGCTGGGGGGCCCTCTTCGAAGGTATTAGACGGGGCCTGGGTGAGCCTGGCGCCCCACGTGGGAAGAATGGGGAGATGGAGTTCAGGGAGGCTCAGCTGCCTTTACAAAATGCAACCAGATTTTGCAAAGGGAGAGGAATCAGGGAGGGCAGTGGGAAGGGGACCCTCACAGCGGGGCTTCTGCTCTCCAAACCCGAGTCCCTCCTTCCGCCCCTTCCCTGCAGACGGGCCTGAGGCTGATGCAGTGAGGGAGGCCAGAGTTCCCCTGCTCAGCGCGGATACTTGCCGAAGGGCCCTGGGACCCGGGCTGCGCCCCAGCACCATGCTCTGTGCTGGTTACCTGGCGGGAGGCATTGACTCGTGCCAGGTATGAACCCAGATTGATGGGGTGGGTGTGCCAGCTGAGCAGTTCCTCAGGCGCAGGATGACTTCCTTTCCTTACATGGCCTGGCTATCACTCAACTTCTCCGAGCCTGTATGTCCTCCCGGCTAAAATGGATACAAATGGGAACCACAGAAGAGCTCCCAGCTGCCTTAACCTGCCAGGTGTAAGGCAGGCGTAACAGAGGGTAGGTGAATGCAGTGTCCTCTTTCTTGGCCCCACAGGGTGACTCTGGAGGCCCCCTAACCTGTTCCGAGCCCGGCCCCCACCCCAGGGAGGTCCTGTTTGGAGTCACCTCCTGGGGGGATGGCTGCGGGGAGCCAGGGAAGCCCGGAGTCTACACCCGAGTGGCAGTGTTCAAGGACTGGCTCCAGGAGCAGATGAGCGGTGAGCACTCCCTTCCAATACTCTCCTCCCCAGAGTGTCCGCGCACATAGACCTAGGACAAGCCGTTTCCACCGGGCCCATCCCCAGTTCCCTTCTGCTGCGGAAAAGCCCGTCTCCCTCCCGGGAACGGCTGCAGGGTCTAGGGCCCAAAACAGGGGGTAAACTGGTCCCTGTCCCGCCCGCAGCAGCCTCCTCCAGCCGCGAGCCCAGCTGCAGGGAACTTCTGGCCTGGGACCGGCCCGAGGAGCTGCTGGCAGACGCCACCCGGCTCTGCGCCTTCTACGCGCGCCTGTGCCCGGGGTCCGAGGGCGCCTGTGCGCGTCTGGCGCACCAGCAGTGCCTGCAGCGCCGGCGGCGATGTGGTCAGTCGCGTTCCCTGGGGCGTGGGCGCGGGGCGGCTGGCCTGGCCCACCTCTGACCGCCCCGCCGACCCTTGTCCTGCTCGCAGAGCTGCGCTCGCTGGCGCACACGCTGCTGGGCCTGCTGCGGAACGCCCAGGAGCTGCTGGGCCCGCGCCCGGGGCTGCGGCGCCTGGTCCCCGCCCTGGCTCGCCCAGCTCCCTCTTTCCGGGAGTCTCCCCCGCACCTCGTCCGCGAGCTGCGGCTGCACTCAGGTATCCCGCGCCCTCCTGCCCAGCCCAGGCCCCGTCTGGCCCCACCTGGCCCCACCCTGCGCAGCGGAGCCTCTTTCCCGGGCCTAGGCGGTCCCCTAACCCTGCACCTCCCCAGAATCGCGGGCTGCCGGCACACGGTTCCCGAAGCGGAGGCCAGAGCAGCGCCCGGAAGCCACCGGTAACAACGCCCCCTGCGACTTTGGGGAGGGGAGTAAGTCACGGGCTGGTCAGAGGCCAGGAAGGGCTTCTCCAGGGTTCTGCGCTGGGAAACACTTATGAAACCGGGCAACAGGGAGACGCGCTTTCCTCCCCTCAACCCCCCAGGAGAACAGATGATTCTTTGAGGGAACTTGTGGCTTTGGGCTCTCATCAATGCCAAACAAAGATACTCTGCCTGGTGTTATGGCTTAACCTCTCTGAGCCTGTTTCCCCATCTGTAGCATGAGGAGGACCGTTGGGGGCTGTCCTGAGGTACTGGTGGGAGTCCCAGCCCCAGCTCCTCCAGAGGTTAGTTCTGTTATTCCCTGGCCTCTCTCTGCCTGCAGGCTGCCCTGCGCTGGAGCCCCTGCGACAGAAGTTGGCCACCCTTCAGGGGGCTCATGCCTGGATCCTGCAGGTTCCCTCAGGGCACCTGGCCATGGACTTCCATGAGGTAGGTGCCCATGTTCCAGACGCCTTCGCAGTGGCCTGGGAAGGCCTGACCTGGCTGGAGCCCAGGCCAGAGAAGGTGCAGAGCGTTCAGCCCTGATGGGTGGGGGAGAAAGGGGCGCCCATCCCACAGCAGGAGGGAGGACCTTTCCTTTCCCCCTGGCAGCCTGGGGTTGCCTCTGCCCCGCTCTGGGGTGGTGGTAGAGGGCCGGGGGAAGGGACTGGGAGGGCGGGCTGCTGCGTGTGAGCTGGGCAGCTGGGGGGACATGGGGGGGAGCTGTGAGTGGAGGGGCTGAGGCGTGTCCAGGTGAGCTGGAAATGAGCAGGGTTGTGGGGGAAGGGGAGGGGAACGGGTCTAGGTGAGAGTTTCTGCGGTCCAGGAAGAGAGGAGTGGGTTTCTGGGCCCCTAACGTCCTCTTCCCTCTTGTAGGTCCTGGTAGATCTTGGTTCCAAGACACTGACCGGGCTCTTCAGAGCCTGGGTGCGGGCAGGCTTGGGGGGCCGCCATGTGGTCTTCAGCGGCCTGGTGGGCCTGGAGCCGGCCACCCTGGCTCACAGCCTCCCCCGGCTGCTGGTACAGGCCCTACAGACCTTCCGCTTGGCTGCCCTGGCAGAAGGGGAGCCTGAGGAACCCCAGATGGCTGTGGGGCAGAGGCCAGGACCGGAGAGGAAGGGGTACCACCCCCTCAGTCCTCAGATCCCCGCAGCCAGGCAGCCATGAGCCATGTCTGAATCCCCCGCGCCTGGTAAGGACCTCCTGCTTCCATGGGCTGAGAGGGGTTCAGGGAACATAATGACAACCTGTCACTGCCACAGTGGGCTGGGTATATGTGGGTAGGGTGGGGGGGGGTCCTAGGCCCCATGTGTCTTCCCAGGTTTGAGATCAGAGAATCACAGCTGCTTTAATAAATGTTATTTATAATCCACGGAAATGACTCTGGAGCTTTCTTGGGATGGGGCCCAGTGGGTAGACATTTAATCTCAAGGGTGGGGCCCAGGGAGGGCCCAGTGTCCGGAAGCAGTTGGCAGGGGGCACAGAGAAGCTGCAGAGGGGATGGGAAGCCCCATCTGAGCATATCTTCTGCCTCCCAAGAAGTGGCAGCAGCTGGCCTGTCTGTCACCCCCCATCCTTGGCTTACCGGTGTCCGGTGTCTCTACCCAGCCCCCACGCTCACTGCCCAGCCTGGGACCTTGGGCTCCTGCCCTGAGGTGTCAGGCTGTGTTTCCGGCCCCACCCCCCACCTGTCAGCTCTCCCGCCCACCCTCATTCCACAGCCCTGTGGGCAGGACAGGCTGGTGTAAGGCCCAGTCAGAGAGACAGGATGGAGGGGCCTGTGCTGACACTGGGGCTGCTGGCCACCCTGGCCGTGTGTGGTAAGGGCAGACATCATCCCCGCCCTGAGGGTCCCTCGTGACACCCACCCCAGCCGCCCACTGCACGGTCCCCTCTCGTTCCCTCCCCATAACCTCCCCACTCCCTCGCTGCTCTTTCTCCCCATGAGGGGCCAACCTCTGGGATCCCGCACCCGGGCAGTGGTTGGACGTCCCTGCTCAGCCCAACTCCATGGTCCGGCAGGACCTCAGGGCAGCTTCCTTCCTGGGTCCCCTGCCCAGTGTCCCGTTCGCTCCCTGACCCTTCCAAGGCAGCTGGGCCCTGAACGAGGAGGAGCGGCTGATCCGGCACCTGTTCCAAGAGAAGGGCTACAACAAGGAGCTCCGGCCTGTGGCGCACAAAGAGGAGCGTGTGGACATCTCTCTGGCCCTCACCCTGTCTAACCTCATCTCCCTGGTGAGAGGCCCTTCCTGCGGCTGGGCTGGGGACAGGGGCAGCGACGGCTTCCCTAGGACCAAGACCAGCTCCCCTGCCCGGGAAACACGCTCGAGGTGCTCTCCAGCCCTCCCCTTCTGCTTCGGCTCTGGGTGTGCCCCCCGCCACGCCCATGCCACACCACACTCATGACACACTTCAGAGGCCTTCGGTCCTCTGCTGCCTGGTCAGCCCACCCACTCCTGACCAGGGGCTCAGGGCAGGAGGCCGGGGGCCCAGCTGCCATGGTTCCCCGGGTGCCAGCCAGGAGCAGGGGCCCGGTGAACATGCGCAGGTGAAAGAGTGGCGCAGGCCCTGAAGGACGGCCTGCCTGTCTGATTGCAGAAAGAAGTCGAGGAGACCCTCACCACCAATGTGTGGATAGAGCACGTAAGGAGAATGCCCCACCGCCCAGGCTCCCCCGTGCTTGCTCCCACTTGGGGGCCCCCAGCCTGCCTTGGATGCTGTCCTTTAGGAGTGGCTGGTTCCTCCCTACAGAGAAACCCCAGGCCCAACTCCCTTCCCCCCACCTGGTGCCCTCCCTGGCCCCGATGGTGCCTTCAAGTGGATTAGAATTCATCTGGGCGAAAATTGTCACTATATCCTGATTTTTACTGGAAAATATTCTTCTGCCGTCTGTCAGAAGTTCATAATATAGACACAAATTTTCTGTGCCCACAGTGGAAATAATGCTCCCTTAGTTGCACAGTGAGCATCCTACACAGCTGTCCATGATGGACCTGAATCCCCATTCTGTACCTGCCTCCCCCAAACCTCTTTCGTCACAGCAACCAGAACCTGTTCAGGGTTCCCCCCGGGAAGCGGGGGCAGTGAGAGAGGCTGGGCAGCAGCAGAGTGCACTGCCGACATGTCTTTTGGGCTTCCAGGGCTGGACAGACAGCCGACTGAAGTGGGATGCCGAAGAATTTGGGAATATCAGTGTCCTGCGCCTGCCCCCTGACATGCTGTGGCTCCCAGAGATTGTGCTGGAGAACAAGTTGAGCTGCACCCTCTCCGGCCTGCCCTCCCTCACCCCACCCCCTTCCTGAAGCCCCCAGCTCCTGCTCCCACCCTTTCTCCTGCCCGCCCTGCCAGTTCCGAGCTGGCCAGTGCTCACTGTGGTCCTTGTTCCTCCCTCCCAGCAACGACGGCTCCTTCCAGATTACCTACTCCTGCAACGTGCTGGTCTATGACTCAGGCTCTGTGTACTGGCTGCCACCTGCCATCTTCCGCTCCTCCTGCCCTATCTCCGTCACCTACTTCCCCTTTGACTGGCAGAACTGCTCCCTCAAGTTCAGGTGCGCCCCCTTCTCCAGTCGCCCTTCCCCCTACAGCACCCTGCCAGGGCCCGAAGGAGGCGAACAAAGCCCCACCAGGCAGAAGCCCCTGCCCTGTCTTGATTAGGGCTCCCCTCCCCCACAGCAGCTCTCCTCCCCTCTCTGTGGCCCTAGCCAGTGGCTGAGGGTCCCCCTCTGCCCACTGCCCTCCCCAGTTCC
The DNA here is from genome assembly GCA_963575035.1 of Avahi laniger. NCBI lineage: Eukaryota > Metazoa > Chordata > Mammalia > Primates > Indriidae > Avahi > Avahi laniger. The sequence goes on along the minus strand of CAUYSK010068388.1, from coordinate 18,971 downwards.
CTCAAGTACACGGCCAAGGAAATCACCCTGAGCCTGAAGCAGGATGTTGAAGAGGATCGCACCTACCCCGTGGAGTGGATCATCATCGATCCTGAGGGCTTCACAGGTGCTCGGAGCAGCCTCGGGTGGGTGGGCAGGCCCCTCAGACACAGGCCACCGGATACACACCAACAGCCACACGACACCTCCCACCCCAGGGAGGCACAGGCGCACACCCACCAACACTGGGGCACTCACATCCACAGCTACACACAGACAGGCAGAGGAGCACACGCAGACACGCACCGACACGCAAAGACATCCCAAAGGCAGGGAGGGACACAGGTGCCACAAGACTCTTCCAGGCCTGGACAGGGGTCCCTGAGGACACAGGTGGCTCACAGAGGAGGGGCGTGGTTGGTCTTTCCCGTGTCTGTAGAGCCCAGGGGTGTGGCTGGGGTGTGGGCTGTCTTCCTGATGGGGTGTAGGTCGCCACTCCCAGCGCCCCACCTGCCATCTGCACCCAGCTCAGATCTCCCAAGGGGCTCACTGCTCACCCTGTCCCTCAGAAGGGACACACCCGCTGGTCTCAGGCTGGCACCTCCCAGGGGTAGAGGATAGCTTCACTGTCGCTAGCTTATCATCCCCAGACCTGGGCTGGGACAAGCACTCAACTAATGTGGACGTGCTTTTCTTTCTACTGAGGAAGATGAGCTCAGTAACTGAAACATTTTTTTTTCCTCGTCTCTTTAATCTACACATACCTATTTTTGGCTCATGATATAAATATATATATATTTTTTTTTTGAGACAGGATTTCACTTTGTCACTCAGGCTGGAGTATAGTGGGGTCATCATAGTTCACTGCAGCCTCAAACTCCATGGCTCAATTGATCCTCCTGCCTCAGCCTCCTGAGTAGCTGAGACTACAGGCACGAGCCACCATGCCCGGTTAATTTTTCTATTTTCTGTAGAGACAGAGTCTCAATATGTTTGTTGCCCAGTGTGATCTTGAACTCCTGGGCTCTAGCAATCCACCCACCTTGGCTTCTCAAAGCGCTGGGATTACAGGCGTGAGCCACCGTGCCCAGCCTCCATGATATCTTTTGAGCCAAAACATACTCCTTATTTGAACCTTGTATGGCCTTAGCTTCTATTTTCTTCTGAGAAGAAAAGAAAATCAATCACAGAGGAAAATTTCCCCCTCATTGAAACTTCCATCCCAACCCCCAGGGACAGACACCCACCAGCAGAGCATGAACCCTCCTCTTGGCCCCCTGCCTTCATCAGGGCTGGCTGTGCCTCTGCTCTGCTGGCTCTGCTCAGCCCCTGGTACTGTCCTGAGGCCCCCTAGCACCCCTGGCCCGGCCTGACCCCCGGGTGTCGTGTGCCACCCTCAGAGAATGGGGAGTGGGAGATAGTGCACCGGCCGGCCAGGGTCAACGTGGATCCCAGCGCCCCTCTGGACAGCCCCAGCCGCCAGGACGTCACCTTCTACCTCATCATCCGCCGCAAGCCACTCTTCTACATCATCAACATCCTGGTGCCCTGCGTGCTCATCTCCTTCATGATCAACCTGGTCTTCTACCTGCCGGCCGACTGTGAGCCTCAGCACCCCGCCCCGCCGCCCCTGCAGCAGCCTCCCCCGAACCAAGCCCTGCCCCCCACCTCTTCCTGGGGGCCACCTGGAGTAACCCAGGGAGTAGCCCTGGGGGTAACATCAGGGCACCATGGCACTGTGAAGCTCCTGGAGCTCCCTGCCCAGCGGCCAGGCATGAGGGCCAGGTGGCCAGCCCCGGGGAGAGCTCTACGACCCTGTCTGACATCCCCAAATGGACAGGGCAGGTCCCTCCTGGGTGTACTTCTGTCTCTCATGACAGGCTTCCCAAAGGTCCTAGGAAGAACCACTAAACTGCCCCTTTGTAAGGGCAGACTGGACCTGTCATGGTCACCATTGTGTGACCTTATCGGCCTGGCACACAGGAGGCCATCCACCGTTCAGCCAGCCAGTGGATAATGGAGTCTCTGGAAGGCCAAGGTGTGGGGGCAGAAAACCAGTCGGTGCCCACTTGGCTCCAGGAGGCAACAGGTTTAGAAATTCAGAATATTTACTAGGAGCAGGGCACAGTGAGGCCCCGGGACAAAGGTGACCCAGCCGCTGCCCCTAACAGACTGGGTGGAAACCACAGGACTAGGAGGGTGGGGGGCCTTCCAGCTGCAGTGGAGTTGCGGGTCCCAGAGGAGGTGGAGCAGGAACAGACATGAGCTGGGCTGGGCGGGGCTGTACAGGCGGGGGAGTTAGGAGGAGCCATGTGGATGAGGCCAGGGGCCAGGCAGGGAGAGTCCCCTCGTCCCATCTCCATCGCGTGCAGGAGCCCGGGTGGAAGAGCAGGACAGCTCTGGACCGGGGGCTTTGAGGAGGGGCTGGGACTTGGGTACTCTCCTGGTGCTTTGAGGACACCCTGAAGCTTTCTGAGCAGGCAGTGACACATGCACATCTGTGCTTCAGAGGTGGGTTAACGGTGACAGCTCGTGTGCCTTGAGCACTTAACCAGTGCCAGGCAGAGTGGCATGGGTTTAGTGTACACTCTCACCACGTTTAACAGTTGAGAAAACTGAGGCACAGAGAGGTTAGGCTACTTGCCAAAGGTCACTCAGCTAGTAAGTGGCAGAGCTGAGATCTGCACCCAGGCACTCTAGCTCCATGGCCTATGATTTTCATCAGGGCATCATGGCATTGTGAACAGTGGTGCCAGGGGCTACAGTGGGACCCTCTGGGCCTGGGACCCCGAGGTCACAGCTAAGTCTGGCTTCCCCAGGTGGCGAGAAGACGTCAATGGCCATCTCGGTGCTCCTGGCCCAGTCTGTCTTCCTGCTGCTCATTTCCAAGCGGCTGCCCGCCACGTCTATGGCCATCCCCCTTATCGGCAAGTGAGTGACATCCATGCCTGGTCCTGCCCTGCACGCCTGGCCTGGCCCTGGAGGCTCCAGGCTGAGTGTGTGTCCACAGGTTCCTGCTCTTCGGCATGGTGCTGGTCACCATGGTCGTCGTGATCTGTGTCATCGTGCTCAACATCCACTTCCGAACACCCAGCACCCACGTGCTGTCCAAGGGAGTCAGGAAGGTGAGCACCCTCAATAGCCAAAAGCTGGAAAGCGTCCAAGGCCATCCACAGAGGGGTGAAGACACAGGGCGGGCTCACAGGGGCAGAAGCATACCCAGCAGGGTGGGGCACCCGGCATGACGCCGCGGCACACGTGCATGGTTTTCTTCCTGTGGGGTCCAAGAACAGGCAAAGTCAATCGTTGGTGACGGAAGTCAGGACAGTGACTACCTCTAGGCGTGGGTCGGAACTGAGCGCGAGACATGAGCGAACCTCTCTGGGACAATGTTTGCTGTCTTATCTGGGTGGTGATTACCCAGATGAACGTATCTGTAAAAAGCCGTCTAGCCATACAGACGTGCGAGCTTCGCTCATGCCACTGTGTGTCTGCCCTGCCTCAGTTACAAAGAAGTAGGCGGGGGCGGGGGCAGGGTGCTCAGGAGGCGGCTGTCCTTGCCTGTCAGCCACTGCAGGGCCAGCTGGCTGTTCTGGAATGGCTGAAAATAGTTAGCAACTCTTTTTGGCTTTCAGCATTTGAGGGGAGAGATCTCAGCATTTGGGGCATTTGTCTTTTTGTTTTTAGCATTCATTTTCAAGGAAAGGGTTCTGGGCTGTGCTGGGAGGAGTGAGGAGAAGTTGAAGGAACCTACATGTCCCTCAGCAGGAGGCTGGGGGATAAATGACTGGGAAGCGCCACACGAATGGAGCTGCAGACATTAAGTTGTACGAGGTTCAGCCCGTGTTTGCAAAGGGGTCTTTCTTGTGTTCTCTCGATCCTGCCACAGCTTTTCCTGGAGACCCTGCCCACGCTCCTGCACATGTCCCGCCCAGCAGAGGACGGACCCAGCCCCGGCGCCCTGGTCCGGAGGAGCAGCTCCCTGGGCTACATCTCCAAGGCTGAGGAGTACTTCTCGCTAAAGTCCCGCAGTGACCTCATGTTCGAGAAGCAGTCCGAGCGGCACGGGCTGGCCCGGCGCCTCACCACTGCACGTGGGTCCCCAGAGGTCTTGGGGTCTGGACTATCTGTGGGAGGTGGGCAGGGCAGGCCTCACGCCCCCTCTGGCCTCTTCTCCATAGGCCAGCCCCCAGCAAGCTCTGAGCAGGGCCAGCAGGAACTCCTCAGCGAGCTGAAGCCAGCTGTGGATGGGGCAAACTTCATCGTTAACCACATGAGGGACCAGAACAATTACAATGAGGTGAGTGGCCTCAGGGTTGCCACGTACAGGCGTTCAAGTAGTACACTGATTCAGTGTATCCTCTCCTAAGAGAGCATGGTTTCCCCAAACATGTACCAACTTAGAGGAGGGAGTTCATGGTGGGTGTAGATTCCAGGCCCTCCAGAAAGGGAGAACTCCTGCCTAGAGCCCCATAGCAACAACCTGGGCCAGGGACACACTCAGGGACACACAAAGGCACACAGCTCCTCCCTGTCCAGGCCACACTCTGGCCGTCCCTTGGAGTCTTTTGTTTCTCTCAGCTGCCAATCATTTTCTGTCCCTGCCCAGCTCCAAGCCTGATATTCCACACAGAGCCAGACATTAAAAAGTAGCCATATATGATTATTCAATATTATACAAATTTTCAAAATTCTTTCTTGAGAAAGAGCCGCCTTTCTTCGAGCTCACATGTGAGCCAGCAGCAGCCCCGAGATAGACCCCTGGTGCCGCAGCTCCTCTCCAGCCCCCTGGAGCCCTGTAGTAATGTGGGGAGGGAGGCTGCGGCCCATGCTCTACCTCCTCGACAGAGTGGCCAGCCCTGCATGGCCAGAGGGGCCTGTCCCTTGCTGGGGACCTGCCAGCACTCGTCTGCTGTGAGCCCCAGGCAGCCCCCACAGACACGTGGTGCCTTTGCCTCCGTAGCAGGCTGCAGCATGGGCGTGGGGCTGTGTGATCTGAGGGCCCTCACCACTGTCTCTGCCCTGCCCCCAGGAGAAGGACAGCTGGAACCGTGTGGCCCGCACAGTGGACCGCCTCTGCCTGTTTGTGGTGACGCCCATCATGGTGGTGGGCACGGCTTGGATCTTCCTGCAGGGTGTCTACAACCAGCCCCCGCCCCAGCCTTTTCCCGGGGACCCCTACTCCTACGACGTGCAGGACAAGCGCTTTATCTAGGCCGGCCTGGGGGACAGCCATGTAGACGGCGGGTCTGGGAGGGGCGACACCGAGGAAGGCCAGCTCCTGGCCCTGCGCTGTGACCCTCAGGCTGGGGCAGATGCTGAGGAAGGGAGGGAGAAGCCCCACTCCCCGATGGCATGGCGGATCCTTGGCAAATAAAAACAGGAGCCACTGAGATGGTCTGAGAGTGACGTAGCAGGAGGGACAGGCAGGATAATCTGAGGGAGGCGGGAAGCGGGAGGCCGGAGGCGAGAGGCAGGAGGCTGGCCTCCTGGGAGAGCTCTATGAGGGGCTAGGCAGGTAGAGGCCTCTGCTCTGCCTCCCCTTCCCCACGAAGTGAAGTGGAGCTGGTGGGAAGCTGCGCCCTCCCTGCCTCCTCCAGCCTCCCTCCTGCCACCCATCCCCAGCCTCACCTGGGGCAGAGGCTGGAGGCACCTCCCTCTGCCCAGGCTGCAGAGGGAAGGAGGTTTCTGCAGGAGCGGGAACATGAGGGTTCCAGAGCGTCCTTCCCCAGCCTTTCCTGCCTTGACCACTCTGTGTCTGGGTCCCCCTGGGAAGCCGAGGACTGGAGTGGAAGGGTTAGGTCTGGCACCCACAAAGGCTCGGGGTCAGCCTGAGGTCACACGCACAATTCTAGAGCATCAGAACTCAACACCCCTCCAAAATTCCCCCCCTCATCACCTACTCCTCCTCCCCAAAGTAGGGTTGCCATGCAATATTTGGGACATACGTATACTAAAAAATGATTGTTTATCTAAAATTTATCCCATATTTTCATTTGCTAAATCTGGCAACCCTACCCCTAAGGGAGCCCCACTCAGTCCCGTCCTGAGGGCCACGTGCCAAGGCTGCAAGAGCTGGGAGATGTGCGTCTGAGTGGCAGCCCCCTCCAAAGTGGCCCCAGTCAATGAAATGAGGCAGAAGTGATGCTGGGTCACTTCCCAGATTAGGTTATGAAAGACACGACACTTTCTCACTCGCTCTCACACCAGTGGGGTCTCTCGCTTTGGGGGAGCCGGCAGGCATGTTGAAGAGCCCCATGGAGAGGCCTTCGTGGCGAGTAACTGAGGCCTCCTGCCAGCAGTCACGTGAGTGAACTTGGAAGTTCACCGCAGATGAGATCGCAGCCCGGCAGACACTTCGCTGCAGGCCCCTTAAAGTCCCTGAGCCAGAACCACCCAGGTAGGCTGCTCCTGGATTCCTCACTCGCAGAAGCCATGCAGGGTAATAAATGTTTGTTGTTTTAAGCAACCAAGGTTTTGAGTAATTTGTTACGCCAGCAGTGTGCCCTTGGGTGAGCGGCTCCTCACCTCTTCGCTTGAATTTTCTTATCTGCAAAATGTGTGTGTAATCAGTTCTACTCACGGGGTATGGTGAAAATCAAATTTCCAGTGGGAGTAAAGGTGTGACCTGCAAATTTAGGGGGTGGTTACTTAAGCCATTCCTCGTTTGTGGGCTTGGGTCATGGAAGCTGGGTCTCTCTGGGGGTCTCCTGCATGTGACTGAGCGGATAAGAACAGGCCACAGAGGGCCCAGTTATTCATCTCTTTGACATACAGGCTTGGGGTCTTCACGGATCAGCCCATTTTCCTCAGAGGACATCAGTGATCTCCTTAGCTCAGATATATAGAAGACGAGATTTTTAATCTTTACATGCATTTAAAACCAAAACTGACCTTGTTACTTCCGCCTTCCAGTATGAACTGTCCACAAATTCAAGGTACGAATCTTTCATGTTCCCCTCTGATTAGGAAAGCCAGGTTGAACTCCCACCTGTCAGATGAGCAGAAAGTCCAGAACTTCCCAGGGAAAGGTGTCCACCCACTCAGCGAGGGGACCCGGTCTCAGGCAGAGATGAGGGAGTGCCTGAATCCTCAGCCGTGGTCTTTGCTTCTCTCTGCCACTCGGTGGCACTGTTGGCAGCGGGTTTTAGGCCACCTGTGGGGCGGGTCCTCAACTGCATGGCACCCTACTCAGGTGGCTGTGGACCTTCCAGACACAACAAGCCCAAAATGTCACACACAACCAAGCGTTCCTCTTGTTCAGGCTCTCAGGGTCATAGTGGTTTCCATCAACAGCACCCACCGTTGGTCCACTCTGGTTGACATGGGACTCGATCTCCTTCCCTCCCCAGGAGGTCACACTCACAGGGACAGCTTCCTGCAAAGCCAAAGGGGGTTCCTACACTCTCTCCAGACGAGCAGTGCTACCCACCCTCTTTTGATGGGTGACAAATCAGTTAGGAATGTGTTGGGCTGCAAGGAACAGAAAACCCAATGAACCACAGCTTAAACAAATAAGGTTTCCTTTTCCTCACATAGTAAGAATATCAAAGCGGAGGTGGCTGTGTCGGCTCAGCTGTCTGGCAAAGCTACCAGGGACCCAGGCTCTACCTGCTCAGCCCTGCCTCTGTGGCACGTTGGCTTTCGTCCTCAGGCCCGCTGCCCCCAGGTTGTGAGCCGATAGCCACAGCGGCACACTTTGTACGTAATGTTCGGGCAGAAAAGGGGCAAAACTTTCCCATGAGGCCCCCACAGACATCCCATCGGCGACCTGTCTGCAGGGAGCCTGGGAAACGAGTATTTAGCTCTTCCAGCCTTTATAACAGAAAGTAGCAAAGGAGCAGTGGCTGTCAGGTGCTGAGTGATGTCTACAGATGATTTTCTCTTAACGGGCCCTGTCCCTCCACACCGAACCCCTCCGGGAAACTGCCACTCCTCACAGATGACTCACCCTCCTGGAGGCTTCTCCGGCCTCTCTCCTGGGCAGAGACGGGAGGAAACAGGAGTGCACATCTGCACACACGGAGAGGCAGCGCAATTCGCCCCAGAGGGGAAATCGGTCTCTGTGATCGTCCTTTCTCAGCCACGCCTGTGGGAGCGAAGTCAGAGATGGGAAAGCTTCAGCCTGGGGTGGGGTGTGGAACGGGGGTACGGATGGTCCACTGACTGGCATCGCTTCCTGACACAGAAGCCATTCATGATCTTGGCAAATAAAGTGGTCTCAGAGGGGACTGGCGAGGTAGAGAGAGCCTGCTCTGCACAAAGGGTGAGGAAACTGAGTCCTGGGAGTGGGCACAGAGGGCAAGGCCGGGAGGCAGGGAATCTCTGAGAGGAGAGGCCACACCGAGAAATGCTCACGAGGGCGATGCTTTGGGGTGGGGGTGCCAAAGAAAACAGAGTGGGGGCCCGAGCAGGACTGAAGACAGGGATGGCAGAGGAGCCACCCCAGAGTAAGTCAGTGGGAGAGGAGGCAACGTCAGAGACGACTGGGGGAGGCAGGTAACCGCTACCATCCCCTCCCCGCACCCCATGAAGTCCTGGCCAGGACAGGAGGAACCTGAGGCCCCGCCGCAGGGGACTGGGTGCTGAGCCAACCTCCTTTAGGCCTGCGAGGACAGAGTGCCTCAGCTGACCACCAGCGTCCTGGCGCACGTGGAGATGCTGCAGACACCATTCGCTGTGGGGGAGCGGGCGCTTCCCTCCAGCTCCGGGAGGCAGCTTCAAAGGTGCGTGGCAAGTATGAGAACCCAAGATTTTTGTCTTGCCCACGTCCTGAGACGCACTGATCCATCTGCTTTGGGTAGGTGGCCGGAAGGCAGGAGGCCTGAGCCCTTGGCCACAGCCGGCGGTGAGACCCGCGGCTCCGGGATTAGCCTCAGCCCCAGCCTTTTCCCACACCACAAACCACAAAGTGGGTAGGGCTCACTTCCAGCCCTCCCCTTCCCTCTGCGTCCCCTCATCTAACTCTGGGGTGCAGCCTCAACGCTTGTCCACCTGCCTCACTAGACTGGGAGTTCCCATGGGAAGCTCAGCCTCACCCTGGGTCTCCCTGGCCTTGTACTGTGCCTGCCATATGCTGGGAACCCCATTGGTCTGTTGGATGATTTAATAAATACTGAGGAGCCTCTATTCAGGGGCTGTCTTAGTCCCAAGAGCCCCAAGTTCCAGATCTTTCTCCTTACTTCAGAGCTTACCAGGTCTGTGTCCCCTGTCTCAGGGCATGAGAGGACCCAGAATTGGCACCCTAATTTGTGTGAAGGTGTCAAAGTCTGCGGGGCATAATGCTTCTCTGTCCTAGGCACTTACCTTCAATGTCATGGCCCCATGGAGTGACCCAGGAGATGTCAGGCTGGTGGGAGAGGTTTGGGGTCCTCAGCCACATCACAGAGAAACCCAAGTACAAAACATGCTGACCCAACAGCCTTCTCCCCTGCCCAGATCCGACTCCCTGGTGGGAGCAGGAGGAGCCAGAGGATATCAGCCCCTCTGGAGCCTGGGTCAGGTTCCTCGGCGACCTGCCTTCTATCCCACACCCAGCTGTCCCTAGCCGTGTCCTTAGCCCCCAGCTAGAAAACAGACGTAGAGCTGGGACAACTGAGTCTGAGACTGGGGATGGAGGGTGGACCGTCTCTGCTGGGGCCCTCTCTCCCCTCCTTGGCCCAGGTAACCTGAGCCCAGCATTGTGTCCATCCTGGAACAGCTGACAATGCTGTGGTCAGACAGCTGGTGAGGCTGGGCCGGGCAGGCCGGGGTGGGAGTGCATGCTGTTATATGACACCCAGTGCCCATCTCTCTCTACTCCAGACCAGGAGAGCAGTCATCACACCCTGTCACTGCAGAGAGTGGGCACCATGCATGGGGGCCAGGGACTTCTGCTTTTCCTGACACTGCTGGCCACCTGCCTGGGTAGGACACAGGGGAATTGAGGCCTGGGAGGCCCAGAGCAGGAGTCCAAGGCCTCGGGGGACAGGGAGGCTGGAGGGCTATAGGGGCCTGCCCAAGCCCAGCTCTCTGAGTCTCCACTTTGCACTCCCATGGCCCTACCCCTCTCTCTGCCTCAAAGCTCCTGCCCCTGTCTGTTACAGGGGTGCAGGGCCGGAACCAGGAGGAACGCCTGCTTGCAGACCTGATGCGTGACTACGACCCCCACCTGCGGCCTGCTGAGCACGACTCGGATGTGGTCAATGTCAGCCTGAAGCTCACCCTCACCAACCTCATCTCCCTGGTGAGCTGTAGGAGGGAGGAGGTGCGCTGGGCCTCTTGGACCTGCTGGAGAGAGACAGAGCCAGCTCTAGCAGCCAGGAGGAAGGTGGAGGGGGGTCTGGACCTGTAGGAGACAGGCTGGGGGTCTGGAAAACTCCCACGGTTTGGGGGGAGCTGCTTGGCCCCATCAGTGGCCTATGGGGACAGATTCTCAGGGGAGGGCAAGTCGTGAGGGGCTGAACTCTCCATTCTGCACCCCTAGAATGAGCGAGAGGAGGCCCTCACCACCAATGTCTGGATAGAGATGGTAAGAAGCAACCCTGCCACCCTCCTTCTATCGGGGCCCCCACCCTGGGTCCTAAGGCCTCCTTAGAGCTGCCTGCCCCTCCCTGCCCCTTTTGTCCCCCCTGGGCTGGACTCTCATGCCTGGCGGCACAGTGCAGAGAGCGGAGGCCTAGCAACCACCCCTGCCCCTGCAGCAGTGGTGCGACTATCGCCTGCGCTGGGACCCACAAGACTACGAAGGCCTGTGGGTGCTGAGGGTGCCATCCACCATGGTGTGGCGGCCAGACATCGTGCTGGAGAACAAGTGAGGAGGGGACACAGGTGGGGAGGACAAAGGACACAGGGTCAGGGCCCAGGAAGACGAGGGGAAAGCAGCTGTGGGAAAAGAGAAAGATGAGCAGAGGGTGCAGACCAGGTGCCAGAGGGGTGGGAAGACCAGACAGAGCAGGTGCCAGGGTCAGCGCCCGGGGTACAGCTCTGACCCTGCACCTGGCTCCCTCCCCTCTGGGCTAGGCCACCTGGGTGGGCTTCCCCCTTCCCTGTAACGTGGGGCCACTGACGGCTCCTACAGAAGCTGGCAGGGGTCAACAACAGGCATGAAAAGTGCTTCACTCAGGGCCTGGCATGTTGCAAGAGATTAACAGACGTTAGTGGCTGTTATTATCAGTGTTGTTATTATTATTAAAGAAAGCAGCAGAAAGAGAAGCAGAGGCTAGGAGGTGGGACCTGAGGGAGCCTGGCAGGATGGTGGGGGTGGCAGGGAGACTGCTGGGGGCATGCAGTGGTTCCAGGTGGGGACCAGTCAGCAGAGGGGCAGAGGGCTGGTCTGGGGCTGCGGGGTCTGCACCTAAGCCTGGTGGCCTGGCCTGTGCAGTGTGGACGGCGTCTTCGAGGTGGCCCTCTACTGCAATGTGCTCGTGTCCCCTGATGGCTGCATCTACTGGCTGCCGCCCGCCATTTTCCGCTCCTCCTGCTCCATCTCAGTCACCTACTTCCCCTTCGACTGGCAGAACTGCTCCCTTGTCTTCCAGTGAGGCCGTGTGTGGGGTGGCTGCCCCAAGAGGGGCCTGGGCAGGGGTGGGGGACTCGAGGATTCTGGCCTCAGCTCTGGCAGCACCTAGAGGCCAGGGGCCTGGGCCACCTCTCCTGGGCCTCTGTGCCCATCTCAGGCCAAGACACCTAAAGGTGCCCAAGCTCTCCCTGCTAAGCCCCAGGCCCCCTCACTCATACTCCTTCACTGCCTCAGTTTCCCTGCCATGTGTCCCAAGGTGAGAAGTAACATCTCGGGTGTGCGGGTGAGAAGGCACACGCATGCACAGAGCATGCACGCCTGCACGCGCACAAAACCTCTGCACACTACAGGCCCAGGGGAGGCGGGGCTGTCCATGAGGGACAGGCCTGGCCAGGATCCCAGTGCAGCCTGTCTGCACCCCGAGGGCCTCCAGGTCAACCTCCTCGTGCATAAATGTGGGAAGGGGGCCTGGGTGAGGGTTTTCCTGTGTTTTAGAAAAGCAGTCTTTCTACAAGGAAACCTGGCAGGGAGACGCTCTCAATAAGCGGACGAAAGGTCATCTTTCAGTAGGCATGTACCTTGTAACCGTCGCCCCTGCTGCCCGGCCGGGTGATCCCGGCCTTCTGGCCAGGCAGGGCACCGAGCCGCAGCCTCCCAGCCCTTCAACTCAAACTTCTCCAACCCCAGAGAGCCCCCGCACCCCCCAAATCCCACCACTGGGATTTTTTGGGGAACTCAGAAGCGTGGGCTGCATTTTTCAAAGCAACACTGCCCACAGTTGCCTTCACATGGCATCTCTGTGACCTCCCGGCAGGCCCACCCACACTCACGTCCGGCCTCTCCCTTGGCGCCCCCAGGTCCCAGACCTACAGCACCAGTGAGATCGACCTGCAGCTGAGCCGGGAGGACGGTCAGACCATCGAGTGGATTTTCATTGACCCCGAGGCCTTCACAGGTAACCCCCACCTGCTGTGGGGGCCAAGCCAGACCAAGGTCATGCCCCTCCCATGTAACTCAAAATGAAAACTAGGGTAAACCATGAAATAAGCGTTTTAAATGGTCCAAGAAAGTTCTGAGTTTTCCTGTGATAATGACCCCCATTCTGGAGGAAGGGATCAAGTGTCCAATCTCCCACCTCACTTCTGTCCCTGGAGGGTGCCCCTGCCGCTGCTCCTTAAGGTACATGTGCCCCAACAGCGGGCTCATGTGGGCTGCAGGGGTCTGCCCAGCACACACTCCCCACGCCCACAGAGAACGGGGAGTGGGCCATCAGGCACCGGCCCGCCAGGATGCTGCGGGACGCGGCGGCGCCGGCTGAGGCAGCGAGCCCGCAGAAGGTGGTGTTCTCCCTGCTCATCCAGCGCAAGCCCCTCTTCTACGTCATCAACATCATTGCCCCCTGCGTGCTCATCTCCTCTGTCGCCATCCTCATCTACTTCCTTCCTGCCAAGGGTACCTGGAGCTTCGGGAGGGGAGCCGTGCCCCCATCCAGCAGCACAGGGGACACCCGGGAGGCCAGGGCAGGCCCTGCCCAGGGCATAAGGTGGCATCACTACCCAGGACAGGGGCAATGGGCTCCTTCTGGGGTGAGGAGGTTCCTCTGTGGGTGGGGGGAGGTGGAGACCTGCTCTGAGTGTCTCCCGATCATTGGCAGCTGGGGGCCAGAAGTGTACTGTCGCCATCAATGTGCTCCTGGCCCAGACTGTCTTCCTCTTCCTTGTGGCCAAGAAGGTGCCTGAGACGTCCCAGGCAGTGCCGCTCATCAGCAAGTGAGGCCAGCCCGCCCTCCTACCCTCCCTGCTTGGGGCCTTCTGGCACCACTCTCCTGCCCTCTCCCACCTCACCATCCTCACTCCAGGGGACCTGAGAGGAACAGCTGCTAAGGGTAGGAGTGGCATCTGGGTATAGGTGCCTAAGGGCCACCCCAGCCCCCCACCCCAACAGGTACCTGACCTTCCTCCTGGTGGTGACTATCCTGATCGTCGTGAACGCTGTGGTAGTGCTCAACGTGTCCTTGCGGTCCCCACACACACACTCCATGGCCCGAGGGGTCCGCAAGGCAAGGCCCCTCCCTGCCCGCTCCAACATCCTGCTACCCCTCGTGCGTCCCTGTGTGCCCATCCCTGGCCGTAGTCCTCACCTGAGCATTCAGCCGCAAACCTGTTCTCTGTGTATCTTGAAGCATGTGCCAAAGTGGATTAATAATAACACTGAGTGCTTACTAGGTGTCAGGGATATTACAAATATTAACTTACTGGCCAGGTACAGTGGCTCAGGCCTATAATCCCAGCACTTTGGGAGATCAAGATGAGAGGATTGCTTGAGCCCAGGAGTACGAGGCCAGCCTGGGCAACAGTGAGACCCTGTCTCTACAAAAATAAAACAAAATTAGCCAGGTGTGGTGATGCGTGCCTGTAGTCCCAGCTACTCAGGAGGCTGAGGCAGGAGGATTGCTTGAGCCCAGAGGTTTGAGGATACAGAGAACTGTGATCACACCACTGTACTCCAGCCTGGGTGATGGAGCAAGACCCTGTCTCCAAAGGAAAAAAAAAAACCAAAAAAGCAAATATTAACTTATTTAATCTTCATAAAACCCCTATCAACTTGGTATTATTATCATCTCCATTTCACAGATGAGGAAACTGAGGCACAGAGAGGTTAAGTAGCGTGCCCAGGGTCACACAGCTAGAAAGTGGAGGCAGCAGGATTCTGCCCGAGCAGTCGGATTCCAGAGTCTGTGTAATCTGCAGCCCACCTGCAGTAGTCATCTGCAGCCCTTGTTACTAATGCAGATTCCCAGGCTCACACCAGGTACCCCCACCGTAGGGGGTCGGGAACAGGAATCGGTGGATTTGTAACAAGCGCCTTGGTGATTCTGATGTGCACAAAAGTTTAGGGGCCCAGGCTTCGTGTTCAGAACTGAACAGCCAAGCTGTGGCAGGGCCAAGTAACTGACCCAATGTGCTGCCTCCAGGGCCCCAGCAGCACGAGCCCTTCATGACAGCCTGCAGCTTCTCAGCCAGGTTACCTGCGCTCAGCCACCTGGAACCACGTGTTGTTTTCTCCAGGTGTTCCTGCGTCTCTTGCCCCAGCTGCTGCGGATGCACTTTCGCCTCCTGGCACCGGTGGCTGTGCAGGACGCCCCACCCCGGCTACAGAATGGCTCTTCCTCAGGGTGGTCGATCACAACTGGAGAGGAGGTGACCCTCTGCCTGCCTCGCAGTGAACTCCTCTTCCAGCAGCGGCAGCGTCATGGGCTGGTGAGGGCAGCGCTGGAGAAGCTAGGTGAGGCACAGTGTGTGTGACGCTGGAGACACTCCTCTCCAGGGACCCCAGATGGGGAGCCAGGCACAGCAGATGAGTATTGGGCGAGCGTCTAGGTCAGGGAGACGGGGGCTGGGGCCCTTAAGGAAAGACCACTTTCTCTGCCTGTTTCTCCTCCATTCTACTCCCAAACCTTACCTCTCTCAACATCAGAGAAAGGTCCAGAGACTGGGCAGAGCCAGGAGTTCTGTAGCAGCCTGAAGCAGGCGGCCCCAGCCATCCAGTCCTGTGTGCAAGCCTGCAACCTCATTGCCCGCGCCCGGCACCAACAGAGTCACTTTGACAGCGTAAGCTGTGTTGGGGCAGGGTGGGGTGGGGCAAGTACCTGGGCTTGGACCTGTGATGGGGGCAGGATGAGTGAGGTGGCCAAGACAGGGCAGTGGGATGGAAAAAGTGGAGCCCAGAACAGGGAGGGGTGGGACCTCGGGGCCAGGGGACCACGGAAGAAGCCACCAATTGGGGCCTGGATGTAGGTAAGAAGGGCCAAGGAAATGGATAGTGGAGGCCTGCTGGAAGCCCAGAGATGGTGGAGGGATCCAGGGCAGGCTTGGTGCCACTGCTGGTCATCCCACATCCTGCTTCCCACCTCAGGGAAATGAGGAGTGGTTCCTGGTGGGCCGAGTGCTGGATCGTGTCTGCTTCCTGGTCATGCTCTCACTCTTCGTCTGTGGCACTACGGGCATCTTCCTCATGGCCCACTACAATCAGGTGCCCGCCCTGCCATTCCCTGGAGATCCTCGCCCCTATCTGCCCTCGTCAGAGTGAGCCAACCAATTGCTGCTGGGCATGTGGGAGTCATCTACGTGGGTAACACTGCTGAGGTCATGACCATGCTCTTTGGGAAGTGTCCTTCCTGACTGTGGGAGCCAAACAGCCCTGAGAAAAGCCAGAAAAATAAAGAGACAGAGCTGGAGTCCTGGAGTGGCTGGGGATGGGCTGTGGTTAGGGCACGTTGTTAAGGTCAGCACCCACGTGGCATTGCCTAGCTCATCCTGACACTAACAACTCCCTGTTAGCGAACTCCCCTCCCTTCAGCAAAGCTTTGTCAACTCCCATCATTTCAAAGCTCTAAGGACTCTGTTTTCTATGATGCCACTAACTAGGTAAGGTCCTAACCCTTCAGGCTTGGCACTGGCTCCCCTTTGACAAGTTCTCCCTAAAGGAGGGCAATCAGGAGAGGTGAGCAGCATAGCAGCCAGCACTGTCTTGAAAGGGCAGCTGCCCACACCAGCTGGCATCTCCCTCCCCTGCCTTCTGGGTGCTATAAGCACCCAGTATTCACCTGTACCAATGGTTTTTCCACTCGCATGCATTTTTTTTTGTCATTGATTACAAAAGATTTGAGTTTTGTTATCTTTTTTTATTGTTAAGATAGGAGCTCCTCTCAGCATTATGGACAAACAGGGGTCACTACCCCCTCATGTTTCATATGGCAGATTAAGGACTGGTGTTTAAACAAGGTTTGGTTCCAGAATTCCCAGCTCTGACCCAATCTCAGACACTCTAAGAAAGAGTCTATGGCCTGAAAAATGGACCCTTCTTCCCAAAGGCCAGGGTATTTACAATGATCCCAAAGATGGTTAAGACAAAGACAAGCCAGGCAGGGCAGCTTGGCATTAAGAGGGAGACCTCAATTGGCCTCCCCTGGCCCTCCTTATCAGGAAGTAAGACAGCAAGCTGATGTCCTCCTAGGGGAGAGGCAAGGCCCTGCTCTGAGAGGACAGCTGGAGCCTGAGTTCTGCTGGTCAGCG
The DNA here is from genome assembly GCA_963575035.1 of Avahi laniger. NCBI lineage: Eukaryota > Metazoa > Chordata > Mammalia > Primates > Indriidae > Avahi > Avahi laniger. The sequence continues at coordinate 2,417 of CAUYSK010068388.1, read as the reverse complement.
GGGGCAACCTTGGGCAAGTCACTTACACTCCTTGAGCCTGTTTCCTCACCTGTAAATATGGGCAGATACCAGTTCCTATCTGCCCTCACTGCAGCATCAAAGGTACAGATAACAGTGATTCAAAAATGTGTAAGTGCCACATAAAGGCCTGACAATGGCAGGCACTGGAGGAAGGGACCCCAGAAATACAGGATTGCTGGCTTTGGGGCTCAGTCACTAGCAGGTTCATTTTATTTACTCCAGTGTGTCTGTGTGTGTGTGCATGTGCAGTGTGTTTAAAGAAAGAGCAGTCGGGACTCTAGGGTCCTATGGGGGGAGGGGGTCTTTGATCCAGGAGACAATCTGATGACAGTGGGACCAGCTCAGGTTCCTGTAAGCCCCTTACTAGCTTTGTCACCTGGCACAAGTCTCTCAACCTCTCCGAAAGCTTCGGAGGGCAGGGCATTAGCTCTGTAGCTCCTGGCACACTCAAATATTAACACTAGCTGCCATTACTGTGAGTTACTGTGTCTCAAACCTGACACTGTCTCATGGAACCCACACAGCAATCTGAAGAGGTAGGTCCGAGGCAAACTTTGGAGATAATGCAGGGTTGGTTGTATACCACCATAATAAAGCAGGTCACATGAATTTTTTATAAAAGTTATATTTACACTATACTGTAGTCTAGTAAATGTGCAATAGCATTATATTTAAAAAAACAAGGTAATACCTTAATTAAAAAATACTTTATTACTAAAAAAAAGTTAGTGATCATCTGAGCCTTCAGTGAGTCGTAATCTTTTTGCTGGTGGAGGCTCCTGCCTCGATGTTGATGGCTGCTCACAGATCAGGGTGGTGGTTGCTGAAGACTGGGGTGGCTGTGGCAATTTCTTAAAACAAGACAACAATGAAGTTTGCTGCATTGATTGACTCTTCCTTTCACGAAATATCTCTCTGTAGCATGCAATGCTGTTTGACAGCATTTTACCCACAGCAGAACTTCTTTCAAAATTGGAGTCAATCCTCTCAAACCCTGCTGCTGCTTTATCAACTAAATTTATGTAATATTCTAATTCCTTTGTTGTCCTTTCAACAATGTTCACAGAATCTTCACCAAGAGTAGATTCCATCTCAAGAAACCACTTTCTTTGCTCATCCATAAGAAGCAACTCCTCATGTGTTAAAGTTCTATCATGAGATTGCAGCAATTCAGTCATACCTTCAGGCTCTACTTCTACTTCTCTTGCTATTTCTGCCACATCTGCAGATACTTCCTCCTCTGAAGTCTTAAATCCCTCAAAGTCATCCCTGAGGGTTGGAATCAACTTCTTCCAAACTCCAGTTAATGTTGACATTTTTACCTCCTCCCATGAATCACGAATATTCTCAATGGCATCTAGAACGGTGAATCCTTTCCAGAAGGTTTTCAATTTATTTTGTCCAGATCCATCCGAGGAATCATTGTCTATGGCAGCTATAGCCTTATGAAATGTATTTCTTAAATAATAAGACTTGAAAGTTGAAATCACTCCTTGATCCATAGGCTGCAGAATGGATGTTGTGTTAGCAGGCATGAAAACAACATTAATCTCCTTGTACATCTCCATCAGAGCTACTGGGTGACTAGGTGCATTGTCAACAAGCAGTAATATTTTGAAAGGAATTTTTTTTTCTGAGCAATAGGTCTCAACAGTGGGCTTAAAATATTCAGTGAACCATGCTGTAAACAGATGTGCTGTCATCCGTGCTTTGTTGTTCCATTTGTAGAGCACAGGTAGAGTCGATTTAGCATAATTCTTAAGGGCTCTAGGATTTTCAGAATGGTAAATAAGCATTGGCTTCAACTTAAAGTCACCAGCTGCATTAGCTCCTAACAAGAGAGTCAGCCTGTCCTTTGAAGCTTTGAAGCCAGGCATTGACTTCTCCCCTCTAGCTGTGAAAGTCTTAGATGGCATCTTCTTCCAATAGAAGGCTGTTTCGTCTACATTGAAAATCTGTTGTTTAGTGTAGCCACCTTCATCAATTATCTTAGCCAGAGCTTCTGGATAACTTGCTGCAACATCTACATCAGTACTTACAGCTTCACCTTGCACTTTTATGTTATGGAAACGGCTTCTTTCCTTAAACCTCATGAACCAACCTCTGCTAGCTTCGAACTTTTCTTCTGCAGCTTCCTCACCTCTCTCAGCCTTCATAGAATTGAAGAGAGTTAGGGCCTTGCTTTGGATTAGGCTTTGGCTTAAGGTAATGTTGTGGCTAGTTTGATCTTCTATCCAGACCACTAAAACTTTCTCCATATCAGCAATAAGGCTGTTTCGCTTTCTTATCATTCGTGTGTTCATTGGAGTAGCACTTTTAATTTCCTTTAAGAACTTTTCTTTTGCATTCACAACTTGACTAACTGTTTGGCGTAAGAGGCCTAGCTTTCGGCCTAT
>CAUYSK010068387.1:0-35776 GCA_963575035.1 Avahi laniger | reverse complement strand
GGAAGGGAAAAGCGTTCCAGGCAGAGGGCACAGTGCGGGCTGCGTGTGGACATGTGACGCAGGCGTGGTGAGTCTGGGGGTTCAGCGTGCTCGGCTATGGGGGACCTGTCATTCCTCTAAGGCTCTCAGTGACCCCTTCTGAAAAACTTGGCGATCCAACACCCTGAGGCTGGACCTCTCCCACCTGAGCCCACTGTCACTCTGTTCTCTCGGGCAGGGACATGATGGCAACGCAGCTGCTGGAACCAAAGCCGTCCCCGGAGGGGCAGGTAAAGAACTGGAGGGCCTGGGGCCCCGTGGGCTCCGCCGCCCCCGGCGGGGGCTCCCTGGTCTCTGGGCAGTTGGCTGCAAAGCGGGTTCCAGGCTCCCGCTGTCCCTCAGACCTCTGCCCCATGTTGATGTCATCTGCTCCCAGCTTCCCGGCCAGCTGTGCTGACAGCCGCCTGCCGCGGGGTTCTTCCTCCTCCGCACAGCTCCCCCAGCGCCTCCCGAGCGCTGCCCGCCTCGCAGCCCGCCTGTAACACAGACAAAGGGCCCAAAGCCCTGACACGGGGGCCACCTGGGCAATTTTCTTTACCTCCAAGGGATAAAGTGACACCCTATTTAGCCCTTCTCTGTGCCAGACTCACTGTGTGACCAGGACAGTTCTCTCTGCCTTTACGGAATAGAGGAAGGATGGAACACACATTCATTGAGCATCTCCCACGTGCCCTGTCCTGGCCCACTTGTGACTAGTGAGGACAGACCCAGAGAGGTGGGTGATAACGACAGCCGTAGGGCTCGAGCCCCGCAGTGTGCCGGGTGCTGTATGATCTCTTTCAATCCTCTGGACAGCTCCGAGAGGGGCCCCTTCCAGCACAGTAACAGAAGAGGCAGCTGAGGCTGAGAGAGGTTGGGTAACCAGGCCAACGTCACACAGCGGGAGGTTGGGGGCAGAGTCCGAATTCAAAGTGAGGTCCCTCTGGCTGCCCCAGTGCCTTTGTTGCTCCACACAGGTGTTTGTTTACATTCAACTCCTGGCCCATGGCGGGCGTGGCTGTGGCAAGAACAGCCTCCCTTTCCATCAGTCCGGGAGGGGACTGGCACCCAACGGCCTTCTGCCGTGACCGCACCTGCTCACAGCCCGTGCTGCACAAATATTTGAGGAGCGCTCCCTGGCTGACCGCATGCCTCTCCTTGCCCAGCATCGCGCAGTCGCCCTGGTTACCTGAGCTACCCTGTGTTTGCTGATGACAAGAGAGCCACCAACTAGGGCCGTAGGGCTTATGGGGTTAGATTTATGCTGCATCTCCCTTCACCCACATCCTGGGCTCCCACCACGCCAGGCCCCTGCTGTCCCCACCGCCCTCTGCCTGGAATGCCCTCTCTCTGCACCCTCCCCTCACCTGCCTGTGGAAATCCCACCTGTGTTTCCAAGGACCCTGCTTCGGAAATGTTAGTAGATCGAATGGAACCGACCCGAACTGATCCAAACTGGGGGCCTTCCCTTGCTTCCTGGATCTCTGGGTCGCCATATTCACCAAGTGTTCATAAAATACCTGCTATGTGCCTGACCCTGGAGTTGCATCCCTGGGATCGCAGGGCTGAATCAGACCTGCTCCTGCCCCTTTCTCCGGGATACCTGTGGCCTGGATGGGACAGGGCTCACGCTCTCCTTCGAATGTGTCCATGCCTTGCCTTGCAAGTGCAACCGCAAGCTTTCAGAGCGCAAGGACCAGAGCCATAGCTACCTTTGTGCCCTCTGCAGAGCAGGACACCTAGTAGGTTGTCAAAAAAGTGTTCTTTCACTATTTTGTAAGCAAGTGAGAATTAAAGGAGCAAAGTACAGTTCTATGAGAGCAGGGACGTCTCCTATCACTGCTATTTCCACAGTACTTAGAATAGAGCTTGGCACATAGTAGGTGCTCAGTAAACATTAATAATGGCCCACATTCAGCACTTACTACATGCCAAGCACTATTCTAAGACATTAACTCAACAAACTCTAATCCTCTTAACAAACACTAAAGTAGCTATTATGATCCCTGTTTTCCACACAAGGAAACTGAGGCACAGAGAAGTGCAGTGACTTACTCAACGTGGCCCAGCTAGGAAGTGGTGGAGCTGGGATTCCAACCAGCATCCTGGCAGACTCCAGAATGGATAATCAGTTGGAACTATGGAAAGGGCCTGGGTTTTGGCATCAAACAGGGTGGACTCACACCCCAGCTCTGCCAGGGGTGACCTGGACCTTTTCTTCTCTGAGCCTCAGTTTCCTCATTGATAAAATAAAGCATTGTTTTGAAAAATCAAAATAATAGCTATGAAGAGGCTGATGCAGTTTCTGCCCCACGGTCGGGGCTGGATGTGCAAGTGTCCGTCTGTCCCTGCGTCCTGAGGAGCTGCCCCTTAGGGGGTGGCAGAGGGAGGGCTGTGGAGCAGAGACGGCGTCCTCGTCATCCACCCTTACCACTCACCGGCGGTGGCACCCGGGCTAGGGATGGGCACTTGGCAGGGCGGGGCCACAAGCAGAACCGAGGCACCCTGCGCAGGGCTCAGGAGCCCTCTCCTCCTGGGAAGCCCTCCCTGCCCCTAACCTACCCTGGCGGGGGAGGGGCTGCTCACAGGGTCGGGGCGGGAGGGGCCTCCCTGGGCCCAACACCTGCTGCCCATCCTGCCGGCCATGGGCATTCTCCCCACCCACACAGAAGGCTGCAGTCCCCTCTGCTGCTCACGTCGCCGGACGTGCCTCTCGGCCTCCGTGCTGCTCCTGCTGGCAACTCTAGCAGCCCTCATCGCCCTGGTCACCATCCTTGGACTGCCACCACGCATGCCAGGTAAGGGTGGTCAAGACAGGGAGGGGAGACAGTGGGGGCACAGAGAGATGGGGGAGCCCTGACCCTGCCTGGCTTCTGCGCTAAGTGACTTTTGGATCATTCCTTAAGGTGCGCGAGCGCGCGCGCGCACACACACACACACACACACACCACACGCACACACACACACACACACTGACGTATACCTGTCTCTGAGCCTCCATTTACATATCTGTGAATAGTTCTTGAGAGGACCTAATGTCACCTCCTCCAGGAAGCCTTCCTGGACCCCCCAGGCTGGGTGAGGAGCTTCGTCTCAGTCCCCGCAGCCCCCGCGCTTCCTCTTCCCCTGGCCTGGCCACCGTGGTGGTGAGTCCATCTGTGTGCTCCCCTCCAGCACAGAGCACAGGGGCCTGTGCAATACAGCCCTGCAGCCTCAGCCTCAGTGGCGCACGGCCCCTGCCCCCTGGAGCTAACTGTCTGGAGAGCAATGTGGACACGAATTCAGCAAGCACGTCAGGGCAGGGGGCACGGGGGCTCTGACCCGGTCTAGGAGTCTGGGTGGACACCTTGGGCAAGTGAGAGGGAACTGAGGCGGGAAGGGAAAGTAGGAATCGGTTAGTAGCGGGCAGTGCCAGGAAAAGCACCCGGGCACAGAGAACAGCTGCGCAGAGTCGCTGTGGGGACGGAGGAAGCATTGGAAGACGCGGGGACTGCAAGCAGCCAGTGGGCGTGAAGGGCTGGAGCGGTGGGGGGCAGGGGACCAGGGCCTCCAAGGCTGCACTGGGGAGGGAGTCACCATCCAGGAGCCATGGGAAGGAGATTAAGCTGGGCGTGGGGTGTCACCAGATCTACCTTTCAGAGGGATGGCTCTGTAGCCACGCAGGGCAGGTGTAGGGGGACAAGGTCAGGGGTCAAACCCACAGTGCTCTCCCCGCCTGAGCAGGAACGTGGGCACCAAGGGTGGACGCGCATACTTAAGGAGCCGCAGTCACGTGCCTGTGTGCGCACCTGTGTGTTTGTGTACGTCTGTGGGCGTCCTTGCAGGTGTCGTGTGTGTGTCTGTGGGCGCACCTGTTGTCTGTGTGTCTGTGTGTGACCGCGCACCTGGGTGCAGATGTCTGTGTGTGAGCACGGGCGCATCAGTGAGCACATGTCTGTGTGTGTCGGTGATGACGTGATTGTCTCTAAGGGTTGGCCCACCTCACACGAGCCGGGGCAGTTCCGGGAGCTGAGAGGCGGTTCACATGTGCACGAACACAAACGCACAGCCCAGCGCCCCTCCCACTGTGCACACGGACACGCACGGGCTGTGGCCAGGCTGGCTCCCGCCTCGTCTGCTGGTTTCTCTCCTTTAATCCTTCGGGGCAGCCCCAGGGGTGGGTGTCCCCCATGGGGTGCTGATGATGACACTTCGCAGGGGTGATTGAGGGACAATAGGATAAAAATTTGAAAGTGCTTCGCAGACTGTGAAGTTGTGCCCAGGTGTGAGGGATTATGACATACGATCCCTGGGACAGCTCTGGCAACCTAACCGGGAGATCCACCATTAAAACCACTTCATTGAACCAGACACTGTCCGCAGAAGCCTCCCGTGAGACTGTAAATAAGTTTTCAATAAAGGAGAGAGCATTTATTTATTCTGCACATTCTCTGTTCTGTGCTTAGTCACAGAAAAGCTTGTATTTAATCTCCCCAGCAGTCCTGCGGGGTGTGTGCTAAGGTCCCCGTTTTGCAGACCAAGAACCCGAGGCTCGGAGAGCTCAGGTCGTCTGCCAAGGTCAAGGAGCTGGCAGGCGGTAGAGCTGGGGCTTGAACCCCATCTCTGGCACGAGTCCAGCGTGTTCCCCACTGCCCCAGCCCCTCAGGCCAGCCCAGGGCGGGGCTCAGGTGAGGGAACGTAGGCAGGTTAACGGCAGCGATGCCCTTGTGAGCACCACCCGTGACCCTCCGGGGCTTCCCCCTGCCCACTCAGGGGCCCAGGCCTGCGTAACACTGGCAAACAGGACAGGCTTCCTGTGCCACGACCGGAGGAGCTGCATCCCGGCCAGCGGGGTCTGTGATGGCATCCGCACTTGTGCCCACGGCGAGGATGAAGATGAGGGCTTGTGCCGTGAGTACCTGCTCGGTCCTGCCCCTGCCTGGTGGGGGCTCCCAGGAGTTCCCTCCTTCTCCAGCTCTCCCTGCAGCCATGCAGAGGCTCAGCCATCCCCGAAGATACCAGGCACTTCCATGCCCCCGTGCGTTTGATTACATGGTGCCTCCAGCCAGGAGCGCCTGCCCCCACCCATCCCAGTCAGGCACACGCGCGCGTGCCCACACTAAGGAATGCCTTCACCCTGTGCTCTCCTCTCCCAGAGAGCCCGTATTCATCCTTCAAGGCAGAGTGCAAGTGCTATCTCCTCCAGGAAGCCTTCCCTGACTTCCACATTAGGTTAAGGGGTTAAGGTTCCTCCTTTGGGCTCCCACAGCCTCTGTGCTTCCCTGTGTCCCAGCCCTAGTCACACCGGTTGTCACTCTCGATTGGCACACCTGCCACCCCCATCAGACTGTGAACTCCTCTGGGGCAGGCCTGGTCTGGGGCCTCAGCGCCCGGCACAGAGGGGTATCCAGAATGACTTGCTAACTGAATGGGGGAATGCAGGAACGGGAAGACCTGGCCCGAGACCTTAGAGACCTGGGGGTGCTCGGGAGAGAGGAGACGTGGCTGCGAGGACGGGGTATCAAAGGCACAGATCAGTGCCTGGCGAGTGGTAGTGGCCGGGTTGGGGGAGCACGTGGGGGAGGAAACTTGCATCACAGACTCTGGAGAACAGAAGAAATCTTCAGAGCACCTAGTCCACGCCCCAGCTCACACCAAATCCCCTCTGTCGCCAGCCCAACAGACGACACCCAGCCTCTGCTTGCATACTCCTGGGATGGGGAGCTCACTACGTAGGCAGCCACTTCCGGAATTGAATGGTTTTTCCATGGAAAGATGGTCCTTGTCCTGAGCTTAGGGCCGCCTCCTGGTAGTGTCCCAGATTGGTTCCGGCTCCGTCCTTTCCTCAACCCCTGCCCCTGACAGACCACGTGTTAATCCCTGTCCCACGATGGTGGCACTGCATGGATTTGGAGATTGTTCTCTTGCCCCGCTGTGAGTATCCCCTTCTCCGGGACACACCCTGGACTCCAACAGCCACCGCCCTCGTGACCAGCTCCTGGCCCTCCCCACTCTGCAGTGCCCCACAGGACTCATACCACCGCCCATGTCCCTCTCCCTGGACAGGCCCCGGAAGCATCCATGGCACTTCTGGCTGGTCCGGCAAGTCCAAGGCACAAAGGCTTGTCCCCTCCCTGACGTGGGTTTTACACCTCTAGTGCTATGGCCTGCGTCTGCGGGAATCTGGGGAGCCCACCGCACTGCTGTCCGGCACAGACGCACTTTCAAGGAAGGTGCCCTGACTCCCGCTCGCAGGCGTGTGGACCCTCCGCGCCCTGAGCTCCGAGGCCGGGCGTAAGACCGCACATTTATTCTCGTTACGTTCCAGTTGGAGGAGGCTTCCTGGAGGGGAAAGGACTTGAACCTGAACTTGAAAGTGGCTAAGTGTCCGGGAGGGCTTTCTGGCGGGAGGAAGAGGGCACGCAACGGCGTGGACGGGAACATGCTGGAGCCAGGCAGGCGGGAACGGCGGCGGCTCTCAGAAAAGAGCACGCTCTCCCTCCCATCCAACCTCCCTCCCCAGGAAACCTCCGTGCCCTTCCTGGGATGGATGGGCGGTGACCTCAAGCTGCGGCCAGATGTGGACTCTTCCTGTCCCATCTGTCCCTCTGTAGGAGACGTGCCCCACAGCCTCCCCAGCTTCCTGGTGGCCCACTGTGGAGACCCGGCCTCCTGGATCTACGCAGACCAAAAATGCGACGGGATCAACAGCTGTGGGGACTGCTCGGACGAACTGAGCCCAGGTGGGGGTCTGGGCACAGGCTGCCTGGAGCAGGTGGCCAGGCAGCGGCCAGAGGGCAGAGGCTGACCAGGGAATGTCCAAGCCTCCTCCCTGCATAGCATCCCTGCACCCTAGAAGGAAGTTTTCTGCCTCTGCTTGAATGCCACCAGCGGCAGGGTGCTCACTGCCACTCCAAGTGGCTCCTCCCGGAGGTTCATTCTTCTGTGGCGGGGAACTTACCTCAAGGGCACAGATGAGAAAACTGGGACCCAGAAGGCGGCGTGCAAGGAATATATATGTGGCACAACTGGGATTTGAACCTGGGTTTCCCTCATGGCCTCTGCATCTCCCAAAAACCCCGCGAGGAAAGTGGGGCAGGAATCACTGGCCCCAATTTACATGTAGGTAAACTGAGGCCTCAGAAGGAGAAGGAGCTTAAATAATGAGTGACAGGGAGGGATCCTGTGTAAGCCTAAGTCTCCTGACTCCAAGTCCGTGGTCCTTCCACGGCCCCAGAGTTTCCTCTCAATCCCTTCCCCAGTGTTCAATCAACAAACATGTTCTGAGCCTTAGTGGGGGCTGGGCCTGTGCCAGATTCTGGTGGAGGACAGTTACGGATCAGGCATGTATCCTACCTCAGGACTCGCATCATGATGATGCCAAAAGGAAGTGCTGGGGCCCTAGAGGAATCCTGGGAGACTTCTTGGAAGAGGTGGCATTCAAGCAGGCTGAAGAGAGTAGACAGGGTTTCAACAGACAGAGGCTGGGTGTATGAGGAGAAATGCTGGAGGCCCGGGGCACAGGGTGAAGGAGAAGTCTGGGCGGCACCCCCAGGGAATCACAGTGGGTAGCTGTGGCTGAGGGTGGGGTGGCGGGAGGCAGCGTGCACTCCTTCGCGTTTGAGCCTTGACCATGTACCTGGCACTTTGCCTATCTTCCTTTACTTAATAACAACCTTAAGCAGATGAGGAAACTGAGGCTCAGACAGATGTGAACAGTCACACAGCCCTTGAGTTGTGGAGTCCTGATTCTCTCTGCTGCAGGAAAACCAGTCTGAGAGGGTGGGGCTGTGGGGAGCTATAGCAGGTTTCAGAGCTAAGGAGTGCCCTGGTGCATGGAGCTTTCCAGGACACACCAGCTGCTCTTCTGCCGGCTCTTGTCTCCCCAGTGACTGTGTGCCCGCCCTGTGGCCCTGGGTGGTGGCACTGCCCTTCCACCGTCTTCAAGTACTGCGACTGCATCCCGAGGGGTCTCTGCAGGGACCGCGTGCAGCACTGCTCTGACTGGTCCGACGAGTACTCCTGTCCTGGACCCTGAGTGGACCACCCAGGCCAGCATGCAAGGCTGGTTGGAATGGCATTGGCAGCCCCTCACATGAGCATCGAACTCTAGGGCGCGAGGGCAGGAAGGAACCTTTGAAATCATCTCGTGGGATCTACACATCCTGCCTGAATAGGAATTGTCTTTTCTGCTTTCAAGTTTTTTAGCCTCTGCTTGAATGCCCCCAACAACTGGGAGCTCACTACCATGTTAGACAGCTTCTAACATAGACGAGAGGACTCTGCTCCCATGATTTTGAGGCCACACAGAGGAAATCTGCCACTCTGCTCCAAAACAGGCTTGCAGATTCTAATCTTGCCACCCCTTGAAGAGAAGATAAGCCTGGGGCCTAAACGCCAAGCTGAGGAGTTGCCCTTATAGATGGCACACGCATGAAGCATGTGCCGCTGCCTGACCTTTGAGACCTCAGGCAGATATTGCTGGGCTTGGATGCGACCTTAGCATTTTTCTCAACTCAGTTATCCCTGCAGGCCCCACTGATTAACACGAGATTGCTCACGAGTCAGGGTACTTGGCATCCTACCAGCAGGAAGCTACCCCAGGAAGCTCTGCGCTGCAGAACTGAAGAGCTGGAGAGAGAGCAGCTGGAGGAGCTCCTTCCCGCCCTCTGTCCATCCCGTTCTCCGCTCCACCGCTCCCCACCCTCCACCCTATTCCCAGCTGCCCAGCTAAACAGCCCGGTTTTCTTGAAGTAGGTCCTGGAGGCTTGAACTTTAGTCCCGGAGCCCAAATGAGCTGTTTCTCTGCATCCTTTTCCAGCTCCACAACACCCAAGCAGGCAAGGAGGGATATCCCCATTACACAGACAAGAAAACTGAGGCCCAGAGGGGGAGGTGACTTGCTCAGGATCATACAACAAAGTCAGTGCTGGAACTGGGACTAAAATGTGGCCTATGACACCCCAGCCCAGATGCCTTTCCAGCTACCAGTGCGATTATGCCTTGGCTGGGCAGCGTCTCTGTGGGGTATTTGCGAATGTAGCTGGAGGGTCAGAAAGTATCGCACCCTTCTTCTGAAAGGGAGACTGGGCATCTGGCCACTGAGAGGGCTCCTGTTGAGGAAGACAGACATATCCCCATTGAAAATTAATAAAATTGTTTTTTATATTAGTTTCTTATCAGTTTTTGAACAGAAATGGGCCTCCAAGAGACTGGTGAGTTCTGGTTCGTCCATTGCCTCGTTAGTTCGTTCACTCATCAGTCTCTGTGAACCCGCTTTGTAGCAAGTGTGAGCAGAGTGCCAGGCCCCAGAGGAGAGACCTGGATCCAGGTGCATGAGGAATGTGGGGTGCTATGGAGGAGGCAGCTCCCCATAGGGGTGGGTGGGACAGTGGGAAACGCTGGCAGTGGGACATCACCTGGGGCATTAAGCACGGAAACTGGATCCACTGCGACCTAACACACCGACTGCCACGCCAGAAAAAGAATGTTTTTCCCTGGGGCCTTGGTGTTTTATTAAAACAAAACGGGCCAGGAGTTGTGGCTCATACCTGTAATCCTAGCACTCTGGGAGGCTGGGGCCGGAGGATCCCTTGAAGTCAGGAGTTCAAGACCAGCCTGACTCCATCTCTAATAAAAACAGAAAAATTAGTCAGGTGTGGGAGTGCGCGCCTGTAGTCCCAGCTACTCGGGAGGCTGAGGCAGGAGGATTGCTTCAGCCCAGAAGTTTGAGGTTGCTATGAGTAGGTGACACCACAGCACTCTAGCCAGGGCAACAGAGTGAGACTCTGTCTCAAAAAACAAACAAAGAAATAAATGAAACAATCCTTTCTAATTTGTTATTTTTTATTGTTTTCTGTGTGTGAGTTATATGCAACACGATTCATGTTTTTAGAATTAAATTGTCAATATTAATTGTAGCAATAAGAACATCAACAAGTGAGATTTTCACAAACCAACTGTAGGGTTTTGCTTCACGAGGCCCCAGGTTCAAACCTAGCCTGAGTTAAATACAACTGACATGGCAGTTAGTGTGTTAATGACAGCAGCCCAAGAAAGATGCCAAGGACATGGAGCGGAGGGGGTGGTCGAGGGCTATTTACTGGTAGAACTCACAGGCCTTAGGCACCTTCTGGGGGTGAGCAGTGGCGGGGTGGAGGGAGTCCAGCATGCCTGGGAGGGAGGACATGGCCTCGTGCCCTGGGCTGTGCCTTCTCCACCAGGACACCAATCTCAAGGGGAAGAGACGGTCGAATTGGTCCCTGGGGACAAGAAAGGTCCAGAGGCTCATTTCAGCACTCAAATGCCAACATGTTCTGAATTGAGGAAGCCTTGAGCTTTGGCCATGAAGCCAGGCAAGATCAGAGCATGAGCCTGTGTTTGCCCATACCAAGTCAGCCTTGGCGGTTCAGGCAGGTGGAGATCATCCATCTCCCGGCAGGGGCTGGTGGTGCTGCAGTTGGGCCCCATGGGAGAGAAGCAGGTGGACCTCACCAGTCATCCAGTCCTGGGCTTCTTCGGTGGCCCATGGCACTTCTCAGATAAACATCCAGAGGCACAGGCACAGGTTGCATATGATTTTTCCCTCTCCTCTCCCTTAACCAAACCCATCCACATGCCCCTGGGGATTAAGATGCTTCACTTAGGCCAGGTGCGGTGGTTCACACCTGTAATCCTAACGCTCTGGAAGGCCGAGATAGGAGGATCGCTTGAGGTCAGGAGTTCCAGACCAGCCTGAGCAAGAGCAAGACACCATCTCTACTAAAAATAGAGAAATTAGCTGGACATCATGGCACGCACCTATAATCCCAGCTACTCAGGAGGCTGAGGCAGGAGGATTACCTGAGTCTAGGAGTTTGAGGTTGCAGTGAGCTGGGCTAATGCCATGGCACTCTAGTCTAGGCGACAGAGTCTTGCTCTGTCTCAAAAATACAAAAAATCTCCAAACTTGGTGTTTGGAAAAAGCAAACAAACAAAAACAAACAAACAAAAAACCAAGATGCTTCATTTACAGGACGGGGAAACCAAGGCCAAGACAGAGCTATCGGAGTCCGTTCGGCATGTCGGTGGCAGGAGGCCTGGAAGCCAGGCATCTTGGCGCACACGGCTGGCGTTTGCTGAGCGCTTGCCATGAGGCCTGCACAGGGGTAAGAGCTTTTACCCTTTAATCCTCACAGCTATGAAGTAGGTGCTGTTTTTAGAGTACCTAAAACCTCACTTAGGGAGGCGGGGCAGCTTGACTAGTGGGGACAGAGCCAGGTGTGCCCAATCTGAAGTCTGGGCACATGCACTGTTTCACTCTGTCTCGGGAGGTCTGGGAAGGCTTCCTAGCAGAGGTGACACCCGAGCAGGGCCGTGAAGGAGGATTCGCAGCGAGCCAGGTGGGAAGCGGAGAAAGACCATGCCAGGTTGAAGAAATGCTGGGCCAGGCAGGAGGGGTGTGGGGGAGCGGGGGCGCAGGGCAAGGCAGGGAGGGCGCCTGGCGGCTGAGGGATAGTGAAGTAGCCGCAGTGCCTGGAGCGTGGGGAAGAGCCTTGGACTCTGGGCTGCAGAGAGGCCGCAGGGTGCCGGCAGAGGTTTTGGGCAGGAGGAGCACATTGATTCCTCCTGAGCAGGGGCCGCTCTGCACATCGGGAACGAGGCTACAGCGCCAGCCTCTCCCGCAGACTTCCCGAACGGAAAAAGTGAGATCGGGAATGCAAGTGCCCTTTGGAAGCAGTAAAGCTTCGTGCACAGGAAGGGGTGCCAGGCTCTGTGCGAGGGGCTTCAGTGGGTGTTTAGTGAGCACTTAGTCCACGCCACGCACTATTGCAGACCTCTGCGTGTTGTGTCGCTAGCATCTCATTTTCTGGAATCTTCGCAACCACTCGGGGTACCTGGTTTGGCTACTCACACTTTGCAGAGGCGTAGAGAGATGAAGCTGCTTGCCCAAGGTCACGCAGCTTTTAAGACATGGAGCCGGGACCCAGGTAGGCCCAAGTCCAGAGCCCATCACACCCCTCGTGTGGTCTCCTTGTCAGCCAGGTCTCCCTAGAGGGCACACCTGGAGCCCGGGCCAAAGGGCTGCAGCCCGTAAACAGGAGGTGGCTGGCAGAAGAACGGGTCTTTGTTCTTTTCTTGTTTATTGGTTCTTCCTTTCAGAAGGGAGCAGGTGCCACAGCGACCTCCCAAACAGCACTCCGTAAGGGGGTGCAGAAAGCGCAGGGCCCAGGGCGGCCAGGCAGCCCCTCCCGGCTCACATCAGCGGAGCAGCCCTCAATATTTGCCATCTCCCAGCCTCCCTGGCCCCGGCCCCAAGATCAGTGCTTTAAGAACAACAGGTTTTTTGCTGTGCAAACACGCAGGGATAGATTAATGGAATTTAAGACGGCTTAGGCTGGGCCCCAGGGTTTGGACTGGAAATCTGGTCTGATTTAACTGTCTGCCGTCACTGTTTGCTGGGGACTCTCTTTTCATCCTTAGACTCACAGAACCGCAGACGTTTAAGGCTGGCAAGGACCTCAGAGCCCAGTCAGGCTTTTGACAAAAGAGGACACTGCTTCCCAGAGAGGAAAAGGACCATCCCAAAGTGGCACTGCCTGGAGGTTAGCACTGGGATGCTGAGGGCCACCCAGCAGCTCCAGGTCAAAGTACAAGCGGCTTCTCTGAGTTCTTAAAAAAAAATACATTCCATGAAATGTACATATCTTAAGTGTATAATTCCATAAGGTTTTTAAAAAACAGCTTTATCGAGGTATCACTGACATACAATAAGCTACATGTATTAAAGTGCACTTTCCTAAATTTTGATGCATGGATGCACTCATAAACTATCACAATTAAAACAGTGAACATACCCATCACCCTCAAAGTCTCCTCGTGCCCCTTGGTAATCCCCCACCCCTCCTTGATCCTCACCCCCATACTCAGGCAACCACTGATTTATTTTCTGTCGGTATCGAATAGGGTGTACTTTTCTAGAATGTTATATAAATGTGGTCTACAGTGTATACCATTTTTTTGTCAGCATCTTTCACTCAAAATAACTATTATGAGACTCATCCGTGTTATAGCATGTCCAATATTCATTCTTTTTGTTGTCGAGTTATATTTCATTGTATGATTATACCACAATTCGTGCATTCCAGGCTGAAGAGATGTACTCTTCACTGATCCATTCACTTATCGACGGACTTTGGGTTATTCCCAGTTTTGGTTGTTGCAGGTGAAGCTGCTACATACAAGTCTTTTTTTTTTTTTTTTGAGATGGAGTCTCACTCTGTTGCCCGGCCTAAAGTGAGTGCCCTGGCGTCATCCTAGCTCACAGCAACCTCAAACTCCTGGGCTCAAGTGATCCTACTGCCTCAGCCTCCCGAGTAGCTGGAACTATAGGCATGCACCACCATGCCCGGCTAATTTTTTCTATGTATTTTTAGCTGTCCAATTAATTTCTTTCTATTTTTAGTAGAGACGGGGTCTTGCCCTTGCTAGGCTGGTTTTGAACTCCTGAGCTCAAACAATCCGCCCGCCGCGGCCTCCCAGAGTGCTAGGATTACAGGCGTGAGCCACCGTGCCCGGCCACATACAAGTCTTTATATAGACACATGCTTTCACTGATCTACCTAGGAGTAGAATGGCGGGATGTGATAGATATATGTTTAACTTTTTATAACATCACCTGTTTACCAAAGTGGTTGCATCATTTTACATTCCTACCATGAGAGGATGAATGTTTCAGTTGCTCTATATCCTTACCAACACTTGCTATGGTCAGCTTTTTTTTTTTAGAGATAAGGTCTCATTTGTTGCCCAGACTGATCTCAAACTTCCAGCCTCAAGTGATCCTTCCCCATTAGCCTCCCAAAGTGGTGGAATTACAGGTGTGAGACACTGCATCCAGCCTGAGAGTTCTTTGTATATTGCAAATACGTATCCTTTATCAGATATATGATTTGCAATATTTCTCCCAGTCTGTGGCTTATCTTTTCATTCTTTTAACAGTGCCTTTCAAAGAACAGGAGTTAAAAGAAAAAAAAAATGAGCAGGAGTTTTTTATTTTGATGAAATCCACTTTATCAATTTTTTTCTTTTATGGATCATGGTTTTGATATTCTATTTAAGAAATCATTGCCTAGCCCATCACAAATATTTTATTCCATATGTTCTTCTAGAAGGTTTATAGTTTTAGGTTTTGTAATTAGGTCAGTGATCCATTTTGAGTTAATTTTTATATATGATACAAGGACTGAATCAACTTCTGTTTTTGCACACGGAATCCAATTGTCCCAGCCCCATTCATTGAAAAGGCAATCCTTTCTCTAGTTAATTGCCTTTGCACCTTTGCCAAAAATCAGTAATCCATATATGTATTGGTTTATTTCTTCCATTGATCTATTTGTCTATCTTTGTGCCAATACCACACTATCTTGATTTCTGTAGACTTAAAGTAAGTTTTGAAATCAGATGATATTTGTCTTCCTACTTTGTTCTTTTTTGAAGTGGTTTTGAATGTTTTAGGTCCTTTGCATTTCCATCTGAATTTTGGAATCAGCTTGCTGATTTCTATATAAAAGTTCTGTTGGGATTTTGATTGGGATCGCATTGAAACTATAGATCAATTTGGGGAGAACTGACATCTTCATGTTGAGTCTTCTGATCACGTTGTCTCTCCCTTTATTTTGTTTTCCTTTAATTTTTCTTAACAATGTCTTATAGTTTTCAGTGTACCAATTTGCATATTCTTTGTCAGATTTATCCCTAAGTATTTCATATTTTTTGATGTTAAGTGGTATTGTTTTTTTATTTTAATTTCTAACTTTTCATTGCTAGTTTATAGAAATGCAATTAATTTTTGTATATTGATCAAGTATCCTACAACCTTGCCAAACTCACTTATTAATTCTAATTTTTTTGTAGATTCCATCAGATTTTTTACATAGATAATCATGTTGTCTGTGAATAAAGAGTTTTATTTCTTTCCTTCCAATCTGAATATCTTTTATTTCTTCCTCCTTTCTTATTACACTGGCCATGTACAATGCTCAGTAGACGTGGTAAGAGCAGACATCCTCGCCTTGTTCCTGATCTTGAAGAGAAAGCATTCAGTCTTTCACTTCTAAGAATGATATTAGCATAGGGTTTTTGTAGATAAACTTCATCAGGAAGCACGATGGATGGCCATTATTGAGGAAGTTTCCTTCTATTCCTAGATCGCTAAAAGTTTAAATCAGGATTGGATGTCAAATTTTGTCAAATTCTTTTTCTCTGTCTACTAAGATGATTTATGTTTTTGTTTGTTAATGTGGTGTATTATATGAACTGATTTTTGAATGTTAAAATAATCTTGTTTTCCTGGGATAAACCCCACTTGATCATATTATTCTATTTATATGTATTGATGTATTTAATTTGCTAAAACTTTGTTAAGAATTTTTGCAGCTATGTTTGTGAGGGATTTTTTTTTTCTTGTAATGTCTTCATCAGGTTTGGGTATCATAGTAATGCTGACCTTATAGAATGGGTTGGGAGGTGTTCCCACTTCTTCAGTTTTCTGGAATAGTTTATGTAGAATTGGTATTTCTTCCTTGAATGTTTGATAAAATTCACTAGTGGAGTCATCCGCCTTGTAATTTTCTTTGTGGGAAGGTTTTTAACTCAAATTCAACTTCTTTAATACTTATACAACTATTTAGACTATTTCTTCTTGAGTGAGCTTTCGTTACCAAAAGTTCAGCAATTGTCCCCGAGGGTACATCAGAAGAACGAGGAGAAGTGGTTTGAGGAGAAGGAAAGAGAAGTTTATTATAAAAATTTTCTGGCAAATGAGGAGGTTGATGGACTCCCGTCTCAAAGTACCAACGTCCTATCTCTGAGCAGAGCACAGAGCTTTTCAAGGTTCTGATTAATCCCATAGTCCCATCTTTGGCTAAGACAATCTTGTGATCTCCACCTAGACAATTCCCTTGAGCCATCTCCTGTGGCACGAAGAACAAAGGACATTCTCCTGCCCCTCCTGACCACTGGCCTGAGACAGGTTTTAGCAGGAAGGGGTTTTCAAGAGACAGAAAATATTTCTACCCTTTTTCAGGCCATTTTCTCTGTTACACTTTGATGGTGACTTTCAAGGAATTTATTCATTTCTTCAAAGTTGTTGAATTTATTGACATAAATTTTGTAATATCCCCTTATTATCCTTTTTTTTTTTTTTTTTGAGACAGAGTCTGGCTCTGTTGCTTGGCTAGAGTGCCATGGCATCAGCCTAGCTCACAGCAACCTCAGACTCCTGGGCTCAAGCAATCCTTCTGCTTCAGCCTCCTGAGTAGCTGGGACTACAGGCATGAGCCACCATGCCCAGCTAATTTTTTCTATATATATTTTTAGTTGTCCAGTTAATTTCTTTCTATATTTAGTAGAGATAGGGTCTCGCTCTTGCTCAGGATGATCTCAAACTCCTGAGCTCAAATGATCCTCCCACCTCAGCCTCCCAGAGTGCTGGGATTACAGGCGTGAGCCACCGTGCCCGGCCTTATCCTTTTATATGTATATAGAATCTGTGGTAATGCTACCTCTCTCATTCCTGACATTAGTGACATGCATCTCCATTCTTTTTTCCTGATCAGTTGGCTAGAGGTTTATCAATTTTACTGACATCTTTTTTCTTGTTGATCTTGCTAGAAATATCATGCCATTCTGTGCTGTGGCTCATGCCTATAATCCTAGCACTTTGGGAGGCCGAAGTGGGAGGATCACTTGAGGCTGGAAGTTTGAGACAAATGTGTGTTTTGCTACTGTGGGATTCTATAAATCCTGTCAAACTAGTTGACAGTGCTGTCCAAGTCTACCATATCCTTGCTGATTTCCTGTCTCCTTGTTCTATCAATTATTTATTTTTATTTTTATTTTTTTTTGAGACAGAGTCTCACTCTGTTGCCCGGGCTAAAGTGAGTGCCGTGGCGTCATCTTAGCTCACAGCAACCTCAAACTCCTGAGCTCAAGTGATCCTCCTGCCTCAGCCTCCCGAGTAGCTGGGACTACAGGCATGTGCCACCATGCCCGGCTAATTTTTTTCTGCATATTTTTAGTTGTCCAATTAATTTCTTTCCAATTTTAGAAGAGACAGGGTCTCGCTCTTGCTCAGGCTGGTTTCGAACTCCTGAGCTCAAACAATCCACCCGCCTCAGCCTCCCAGAGAGCTAGGATTACAGGCGTGAGCCACCGCACCCGGGTAATCTGGAGTCTTGAAGTCCCTGGCTCTCAGGTATGAGTTGGTGCCCCTTTAAATCTCACAATTAACCACGTGGAATAAAAGGAACGATGTTAGGCACAAGAGAAAGGGGACCCTGGGTGAATTAGGATGTCAAGGTTTTCAGACCCCAGAATCATCCTTGAGGTCTATATCTCCTGAGGAAGAAAAAAAGACCAAAAGACAACACAATGGACTTTGGTGTCAGATGAATTTGAGTCTGAACCTCGCTCCTACAATTTACCTCTTAATTGACATGGGTTATTTATTTAACTTCTCTAAACCTTATCTTTAATATAAGGATTATAGTATGTCAACACCATAGGATTATAAGGATTAAGAAAGAATGCATAAAAAGGGTTTAGCATCATTTGCCACACAAGTTGTGTTAATTAACCGTTGGTCATTATTGTGATTCCCTATTTGCACATTGCCTGTATATACACACCCACACACACACATGCGACCCCTAATTAAAAATGGGAGCTGAATGCAGAAGGCTGGTTAGAAGCAGCTTCAAATTGTTCTGCTATTTTCTGGGATGCTGAGCGGTTCCTGGAGATCTCCGCTTCCAGGGAATTCCCATTCATGGGGTAAGGACCTAGGAAAGGGAAGAGGGAAACTCACCAGACCTGGGAGATATCCCAAAGATAGGTGACCTGTTCCTGCTCTCAGCCGGTGACTTCAGCGCAGGAAAAAGTCCTGTTTCAGGTGGCCCCTTTAAGAATCCAGTCCAGCACCTCAATGGGGGAGCCTCTCTTGGTCCTTTTAAGGGCACTGCTCATGGTCCAGAAGTTTGCATAGGGGACAGAGGGGACTCATTCCAGTCCAGACCAGCTGCCTCTTCAACTACTATGGCCCTTCCCTTCTCCACCCTACTTCAAACACCCTAGACAGTGCTGTGCCCAGGCCTTTAACCCCTTCAGTGCCACTCCTGATCCCAAGGACTCCTGGGTCCCTCTGTCCTCAGCATTCCCTGAACAAAGGGTAGCCACAAGATTCAGGCTCGTGTGGAAACAGGTGCAAGAAGCTAAGCTATGGAGTCACGCTGAAAGGAGAAAATGTGGGAAGCTGATATCCCAGGGAAGTTTTATCCTGCCCCCAATTGGGGGACAGGAAGAAGCTGGGGAGGGGAGAAAGAGGATGTCTCAGGGAAAGAGCCCACACCTGGAAACCTACTTAACAGCAAGGACCTCTTGGGGTCAGCAAGGTCCTTTGCCATCTCTCGAATTTGGCTTCAGAACTGCTGTCGGTCCCTTTAAAAGGCAGGTTACAGCAGCAGAGGAGGAAAGATTCTATTTTTTTGAAATGAAAGGGAGGAGCGATTACTAGGGCAGCTGCTTCTGAGGAGGGCACTTGCTCAGCCAACAGGAAGAGGGATGACCAAGCAACTCAGCACACATAGGACTCATGGCTTGTTGTGGATACCAGGCGGCAGGATAATGACCAGCTCCCCTACTCTCTTCCTTGATAACCGCTTCTCAGGGGGGCTGACTCATGCTCACTGCTTTCACTGGGGCAGAGGACAGCCTGGGCAGACATTGGACTTCCTGAGGTAACAGGGAGCCCTCCTCTCCTCCTGTGGTCTAGTCGAAAGGGCATGTTGGCATGGGAAGATCTTGGCTGGCTCTGCCAACTCACTAGTTATAGAGCCTTGGAGGAGTTACCTATCAGCCTCATTCCCCCATCTGTAAAATGGAGGTGTTAAATGAGATATGTGCAAATAGTGGAACGTAAGTGCTGGGTCCTCACCAGTTAATAAATTTGCCAGCTGCCACTTGCTGGGTAACTTTGGATAAGCCACTTGACTCTGTCTTTCCTGATCTGTTGAATGAGAGGGTTAAAAGAGGTGAGCTATGGTCTATTCTTGCTCTAAAATTCTTAATCTGGGTGAGAGGAAGAGGGCAGCTGCTGCCAGATGTAGAACTGTGTACCCTTCTCTACCAGGCTGCCCCAGACCACATGATGAGGAAGTGACAGTGGTTGTTTCTCACTTCTTAAGAATACAGGGGAAACGCCTGCCTCATCTTACTGGTAAGGAGTCCTCAGAAATCCTCTAATGAAACGATCTTGTGATTATCCGGACTGGGAAACAAGCTCCCAGAGGCGGAGTGATTTACCTGCGCTCATACAGCCAGTGAGTGGTGGGACCCAGCACTCCTGCCTCTGAAATCAGTGCTGCTTCCCCCACCCTGGGCTGCTCTCTCAAGGAATTAAGCCTTGATAACTTCCCATGCTTTTGCTCAATCACTCCATTACTTCCAGCTTCAGTGGCAATTATTTCATTATTTTTTTATTTTTTTAAAAAAGCGGGGAGTGAAGAGGGTTGTTTTCTTTTTTTTTGAGACAGAGTCTCACTTTGTCACCCTGGGTAGAGTGCAGTGGCATCAGCCGAGCTCACAGCAACCTGAAACTCCTGGGCTCAAGCGATCCTCCTGCCTCAGCTTCCTGAGTAGCTGGGACTACAGGCCTGCGCCATAATACGCGGCTAATTTTTTCTATTTTTAGTAGAGATTGGGTCTCACTCTCCTCAGGCCGGTCTTGAACTCCTGAGCTCAAGCAATCCTTGTGCCTTGGCCTCCCAGAGTGCTAGGATTACAGGCTTGAGCCACCACGCCCGAGCTGAGAAATTCTTATACCCATTTCCTATTTACTTTCTTTTCTTTTTTCTTTTTTTTTGAGACAGATTCTCACTCTGTTGCCCTGGCTAGAGTGAGTGCCATGGCGTCATCCTAGCTCACAGCAACCTCAAACTCCTGGGCTCAAGCTATCCTTCTGCCTCAGCCTCCCTAGTAGCTGGGACTACAGGCATGTGCCACCATGCCCAGCTAATTTTTTCTATATATTTTTAGTTGTCCGATTAATTTCCTTCTATTTTTAGTAGAGACGGGGTCTCTCTCTTGCTCAGGCTGGTCTCGAACTCCTGAGCTCAAACAATCCACCCGCCTTGGCCTCCCAGAGTGCTAGGATTACAGGCGTGAGCCACTGCGCCCCGCCATTCCTATTTACTTTCTTAAAAAACAGTGCCAAATCCTAGTGTGGGAAGGGGGTGGAAATCAAGGCACCTATCTCCTCCTGGTACCAGGGCTGGGTGGGTGAGCAGATCCAGCTGAAAGTTTAGATGAGGAAAGAGGCCTAGAGGGCTGGTCTCCAGGGGGTGGGGCGATCAGGAACAAGTTGGCAGCTAGCTTACTATCTGTATTGCCTTTTAGGGAGGAGCCTCAGTTTGGGTACCCAACTTCCAGGAAGGGTGAGGGAATAGTGTTTACTTTCTCTCACCCCTCACAGATCTGCACACAATCCTGACATCAGGGTTCACACCTCCCTAGGGTGGTTTTCAATTAGAGTGGAGGAGTGCTGTCTGCCATTCATCCTCCTGTTAAATTATCTCAAGTTAAGAGGACTCGATCCTAAAGCCAACTATTTCAGCTAAGTCTCTCTGTCTATAGATTTTAAAGTCTCTTATATTCTTCAACACAACTACTTAAGAGAGGTTCAAATTCCATCCTGACTCCAAGGAAGTTGATCTTTTGAGTATCTGGTTTTGGCCTTTTTTCAAGGTGCCTGGGACACCAACTGCCTTCACAATGCTTCTTTTGTCATCTGTGTCAGGCCTGGGTTTCCCTCCTGGTCTCCTTCCCCATAACAAGGGCCAGGAGACAAAATGGTGAGTTTGTAAGGAAAGGTACAGTAAAGACTCCCCCAGCTTCTGGGAAAGGAATACCTCCCACAGTTCAGACTGAGGAAGAAATTTCTTATACAGACAGTCCCTGACTTTTGATGGTTTGACTTAGGATTTTTCAACTTTATGATGGTACAAAGACAATACACATTCAGTAGAAAGCATACTTTTGAGTACATATACAACCATTCTGGTTTTCATTTTCAGTACAGTATTCAATAAATTACATGATACATTCAACACTTTATTATAAAATAGGCTTTGTTGTTTTAGATGATTTTGCCCAACTGTAGGCTAATGTAAGTGTTCCAAGCACATTTAAGGTAAGTTAAACTATACTATGATGTGTGGTAGGTTAGGTGTATTAAATGCATTTTCAACTTAAGATATTTTCAATTTACAATGGGGTTACATCCTGATACTTTTATTGTGTCATATAAACATACTGGGACGTAACCTCATCATAAGTCAAGGAGAATCTGTATTATCTTCTAGAGTTAGGAAGTTTATCTTATCCTCTAAACCAGAACCACTCCTCCTATAGGTTAACTCATTATGTCTTCAGTGGACACTACAGATGGAAAATAGTGTGTTCCCTCCTCCAGAGACAAACGTCTTATTGTCTTAGAGAGTAAGACGATATATACCAAACTAGCTCCCTTTCCCATCCCTATGCCTGGGCTCAACCCCAAGCCTCTGACCCACTGGCCTTTTCTCCCCATTCTCCTGAGCAAGTCCCAGGTTTCCACCAGGAACACAATGAACAAAAGCAAATATATCCTCCTTGCCTCTGACCTGGCCAGTCCTGGTGTGTCCAAGCTGCAGTCCCTGAAAGAGAGATGTGAGCTGGTGGAGGGCTACTCCATTTGGAGCCTCCCGTTGTCTCCACGTCCTTTTCATCCTCCTGGGCCCAGAGGCTCCAACTGCCTCTGTGAAGGAAAGGTTAAACCGGTTGGGCAGGGAAGCCGGGGGAGCAGAATCTAAACTGGGAAACTTGGTGGCAGGAACAAAGCGAGTGTTTGTTGGGTTTCCCTCCTGCCTGGGAGGCTGTTCTCGGACCACGGCATTCCTGGGTTGCACACAGTCAGCTCAGAGTGGCTTCTCCCCACTGCTGCAGCAGCAAAAGTCAATGCCTTTACATAGGCCACACTTAGGGTCCAATTCAGGGGATCCAGGCACTTTTTCCTGGCCTAAGCTTAAAGAACAGAGTCATTAAAAATAAATTCAAGCTCAAGTAAAGCTAGTCCTTTTTTTTGAGACAGGGTCTCTGTTGCCCAGGCTAAAATGCAGTGGCATCATCATAGCTCACTTCAACCTCAAACTCCTGGGCTTGAGCAATCCTCCTGCGTCAGCCTCCTGAGTAGCTGGCACCACAGGCGTGCCCCACCACACCCGGCTAATTTTTTAATTTTTTGTAGAAATGGGGACTTACTATTGCCCAGGCTGGTCTCAAACTCCTGGATTCAAGCAATCCTCCTGCCTCAGCCTCCCAATCCTCCAAGGATTACAGGTGTGAGCCACTGTGCCTGGCCAAAGCTAGTTCTTAAACAGAGAAAGGGCTAGAATCAGGCATAAGAGATAGCTTTCCAAGAATGATCAGTCAGTAGATCAGAATGACTCCCAGGGCAGGAGAAAAGCTGCACCTCTGCAGACCATCCTTCCCCACCCCATCTTCTCTAGCTGTGAAGGAGAACTGATAGGCAAACAAGGTGTAGGGGAGTGTGACGACTGATGAGAACAAGCAGAGGGAAATACGGGATGGAAGCAAAGGATTCAAAATGGGGCAAATATCTCCATGGGAATAGGACCCACAACTCCTACAGCAAGGGCAGAACTCAGCTTGCTTGCCCAGGAGCCTGGGCACTCGGGCCCTGCGTTCCAACAACCACCTGTGCTCACCCAGGTGCCAGGAAAACAGACAAGTCAGTGTGGCATTTGTTTTTATTAGAAAAGCCCATTTAGTAAGCACTTCCCTAACCCAGAACAGAGACTCGGTAGCCTCTGAGAGTCCCGCAGCTTTCATTTCATCTTCTACCCTCTTCTAAGAGGGGAGGGCAGGGGATGGGGGTGGTATCAGGCAGTCTCCAAAGCGCCCCTCCTGGACCCCAGAGAATTCACATTTGCCAGCAATGTACCAACAGCACCTCAGTGGGGCACCAGAGGGCCCTCTAGGCTCAAGGGCTGTTGCCAAAGGCATTCCTGTTTGTATGGCTTCACGATGTAACCAAGGAGGCTCCGATAGACTCCTCCTGGTCCTTCACTCTGGTTGAGAGCAGGGTAGGATCCAGAAAGTGGCTGAGGGCTAAGGGAGAAGAGATTGCATTTAAGATACCCTTTGGAGTCTAGAAAGCACCTGGATTTCTTGGGAGAGGAGGGCCACGAAAACCCTACTCAGTTCTTCTTCGTTTTGGGAGTGTCATATTTCCTCTTGCTGGAGTACCACAATAGCAGAGGGATGCCAATGGAGGGAAGGGTCATGACTCCGAAGGCTGCCCAGTCCAGCTGTGAAGGAAAACCAAAGGTCTTGCTTAGAAATCTGGATTAGGGCACAGGAGAGGACAGGGAAGGAATGAGTCCAGCGAGAAAGGGAATGTCTAGCCCAAATTTTAAGCAAAACTTTAGCCAGGAAAGTTCCTCTCTGACCACTCCTGGTAAAAAATGGCTTTCTAAAGACCAATCCATCTTTCAAGGTGTGAAACCAAAGGCCTCACTTGACTCAACCCAGACTGGAAGAGAATCTTCTCTCTTCCCCTGACAGTCAAGCCTCCCGTGACCTAACCCTTCCTTATACCTCGGGCCCCTTCTCTTCCATTCCTCTGCCTCACAATCTGCCCTCCAGCCTCGATAAACCACTTGCCATTCCTGCATCACATCATGTCTTTTCTCATGTCTCCACTGTTCTCCCTTCCTATAACACCTGGCCTTCCTTACCTCCTCTTTGACTGGTTAAAAACTTTACCTCCTCCAGAAACCCTCTTTGACTTTCAAAGACAGGTTAGATGTCCCTGCTGCATATTCCTCCAGCACCTAGCATCTAACTTCTATCACAGCATTTTTTCCTCATTTGCTAGTCCTGAGTCCTCTAGGAGCCCGTAAGATCTTTGATGGAAGGGAATGTCTTATTCACCACTGTTTTCCCAAAGCAGAGCACAGAATGAGAATATAATTCAGAACTTTGTAATTATTCACTCAATGAATGAATGAATTCTCTCATTCAGTACCTTAGAAAAATCTTAAAAAAAATTCTCTCCTATACTAGACCACAACAAAGTTCTCACTGAACCTTTCCAACACTTTTAGGTTCTAACTTTGAACCTAACCAGATAAACTTTTAAAAAACCAAAGTAGATCCAGGACTCTCAAATGGGGCTCTACTCAAGGCTGAGCAGACAAAATGGTCAATTTTATGGTTCTGGCAATTGTGATCTCATTGCCAAAAATCTCTGGGCATGGTTAAATCAGGATATTTGATGGCTGTCCATATCAGACACCAAAAAAACAAACCTTCTATGGAGGTCAAGAGGCTTCAGAACCAAAATGGCATTCCAAACCAAAGGAATATTAAGAGAGAACACTAGAAAACTTACAAAATGGGGGGAGAATCGCCTATCAAACTCCCGCTGAGCCAGGATTCCTCCCTGTCCAGGTGCACTGGTAGAGCCAATCTGAAAAGAAAAGAAGGCCATTAACGCAAATCCTCTCACCTGAGAAAGGGCATTCCCAACCAACCCAATTCTAAGCATTCTTAGTTCCCAAGTGCCCAAGAGAGCTTTAAGATGAGGAAAAGCTTTTGAACTAGAGAGCTGGATGAGTCTCTTCTCTTAGTGTGTTGTAAAGAGGAGTAAATTAGGAGCCAGGAGACCTGAGAAACATCACACAACGAACATTTATTAAATGGGGTAGGCCAGATATACAAATGAAATTAAAGCCAAATCCTTCTGTCTTAGCCTCAGACTCTGGAAGGAATGAAGTTGCTCACCACCAATGGCTCCTCTGTAGGGCCAGGTGTGTAATGTGTGATGGAATGACTTGCCCTTAGTAATCATTTACTTATGCCTCAAGAGAAAATATTCTTCTCTACTTCACAGGGTTAACATGAGGCTCAAATGAAATGAGAAGGATTCTGAAAAGTATAATGCCCTACCCAAATGTACATTATTAGAGAGGCTGCATCTGGCCTACATTCCTTTGTCTTGGAGAGGAGGCCAGGAGTCTGAAGCACCTTGCAAACAACTTTGTTCTAAGGTGGCAGCTGAGCTTTTGAGTTTGTCTCTATTAACCCATCAAATACCAGGTGGAACCAAAGAGTCCCGAGGTTGGTTAGGGAAGCAGAAATGACACGAGATGTGAAAACACAGCTAGGATTACAAGAATATGGTTCCATGTGGCTTATAAAAAAAGAAAACTTAGAAAGCACATTAAATGTTAGAGAATCTTAAATTTCTTTTAGTTCTATGGTTAACTGTGTTAAGTACCTTCCCTACTTTGTACTCACTAAGTAGCCTACAGCCTATTTGTATTGTCCTATCAGAGGACCATACATTTTAGCTTTATAAATTTATGACTTAAGCTTTTTGAGGGCTGGGACAGTATCTTAATCTTCTTGGTATTCTGAGTCTAGCGCATGGTAGGGTCTCCATAAATGTCTGCTGACCTTCACATCAATCAATCAAAAGACTGTTTAATATTGGCCTGGCAAGGTGGCTCACGCCTGTTATCCTAGCACTCTGGGAGGCTGAGGCGGGAGGATTGCTTGAGCTCAGGAGTTCAAGACCAGCCTGA
Source organism: Avahi laniger (assembly GCA_963575035.1). Classification (NCBI taxonomy): domain Eukaryota; kingdom Metazoa; phylum Chordata; class Mammalia; order Primates; family Indriidae; genus Avahi; species Avahi laniger. The sequence goes on along the minus strand of CAUYSK010068387.1, from coordinate 10,094 downwards.
GCAATAGCTAGGCCCCATCTCTAAATTAAAAAAAAAAAAAAAATTTGCTTAGTACTGAGTTTCTATAATATATGGGAAACGGAAAAATCTAAGACAAAGTCCCTGGCCTCAAGGAGTTTATAATTAAATTAGGAGGCAGAGGGTTGGGGGAGGGAAGACCTACAAATAAGAAAGAGAACTACTGAAGACAGCAAGTAATTAAATGCTCAAGTGGCACAGACTATAAGTGCTACAGAAGTTTAGATGGAGTCAATGAATGCTTACTGAAGAATGAATAGGAAAGAGCAATATGAATTGCAGAAGACAGAAACAAGGAGGTACAGCTCAAAGCTGGGTCTTGAGAAGGCTTCAGATAATGAAGTGGAGGAGAAAGAGTACTTCAAACAGAGATCAAAGCAAAGAGGAAAGATAAGCACTGAGACGGGGAGGGGATGCAAGACGGAGCTTGGCCTAATTAGGATGGAGGATCTGTGTGGGTAGTGGGAGAAAGGCAGAGAACAGCTTGATTATTGGAGGGTGTGCAATGAGAAAAGCTCAGCCTTGACGCCATAAGCAGGAGCTTATTGCCTTCTATACAGGGGAAGGACAGAGTGGAGACTGGGAATAATCTAACAGTGACACAGAAGGTGGATTAGAAAGGCAAGAATGGCAATAAACTGGGCAGCAAATGACACATTCCAGACGAAAAGGAAAGCAGAAGGAATGAAAAGGAAGACACTGCTATAATACTACTCCTCTTTCATCCATTTCAATGGCTCTATTCTGGAACTTTACAATTTGAAACATATTTCCTTAGGACAGTATCAAGTTTCTGATCAATCTTATCTCCCTCAGAATTTAGTGGCTACTGTGGAAATTTTCTGTGAGAAGTTTTATGTCTGTTTTTAGATTCTGTTTTTTTTTTTTTTGAGACAGAGTCTCACTCTGTTGCCCGGGCTAGAGTACCGTGCGTCAGCCTAGCTCACAGTAACCTCAAATTCCTGGACTCAAGCGATCCTCCTTCCTCAGCCTCCAGAGCAGCTGAGACTACAGACATGTACCACCACGCTCAGCTAATTTTTTCTATTTTTAGTAGAGACAGGGTCTCGCTCTTGTTCAGGCTGGTTTCGAACTCCTGAGCTCAAGCTATCCTTCCACCTTGGCCTCCTGGAATGCTAGGATTATAGGCGTGAGCCACTGTAGCCCACCTGGTTATTTATTTATTTTTTTTTAATTTAAAAAAAAAATTTTTTTTTTGAGACAGGGTCTCCCTGTTGCCTGGGCTACACTGGCATCATCACAGCTCACTGCAGTCTCAAACTCCCAGGCTCAAGCAATCCTCCTGCCTCAGCCTCTTGAGTAGCTGGGACTACAGGCACTTGCCACCAAGCCCGGCTAATTTTTCTATTTTTATGTAGAGATAGGGTCTTATTTTGCTCAGGGTGGTCTCAAACTCCTGGCCTCAAGCAATCATCCCACCTCAGCCTCCAAAAGGACTAGGGTAACAGGTGTGAGCCAATTCTCCCAGCCTAGAATCTGTATTTTTAAATTGATACATAATAGATGTACATATTTTGGGGGTACATGTGATATTTTGATATATTCATATAATGTATAATGATCAAATCAGATAATCAGAAAATCTATCACCTTAAACATTTATCTTTTCTTTATGCTGAGAACATTTGAATTCTTCTCTTCTATTTTGAAATATATGGTAGATTACTGTTAACTATAGTCACCCTAGAACTATCCAACACTAGATTTTATTCCTCTATCTAACTGTATTTTTGCACCCATTAATCAACCTCTCTTCATCCCTCCCTTCCCCCTTTCCTTTGCCAGAGTTTTTAAAGGAAGGCAGATCCAAGCCCTATCCACCTAAAGGTTTGGATGACTCACCACGACAGGCCCATCCTCCTGGGCCAGGTAGGTAATTGTTGCTGAGGTGAAGTTGAAATAACCAGCCTTGAGAGGGCGCAGGACCACAGTGTGGGAGACGTTGCTGGCACTGGCCAGAGTTAAAGAAGGGAAAAAGATGAAGCTAAAGTTGTAACAACCTTTCAATTTGTGGACTAAATGCACCCTTCACAAAACAGTTACCAACCTGTGGTGATTTCATACATGCAGGAATATTCATATTTCATACATGCACAATATTCTGCAGGAATGAAAAAATATAGGCTTTTTTTTTTTTTTAAGTCTAATGTGTGTGGTACGTCTTTCTACCTAAATCTTAAAGGGTCCATGTTGTTCTCAGTATCAAGGTTTTTGAAGTAAACTTTCAAAGCACTACGTGTTACGGATAAAAAATAGTCACTTAAGCTCACAGAATTTTTCATTGACTATAACTGAAGGAAGTTCTTGAAAATACAAATAAAAAAATACAAAGACAACATTTGCCCTCACAAGAAAATCTAAATATACTTTAATTCACAAGGAAAGAAAAGCACCTAATTCAATACTCAGGAAATAACTGGTGGATTAGAATAAGAGATTCATCAACTAAGAAGAGACTGTAAAAGGTCATAATGATCTTCTATGCTAGCATCCCACTGAATTTCTTTTAAAAACACATTAAACATCCTTCCCCAGTCACAAAATCTTCATATGTGTCTACATCTTCTCAATGTAGCATGTTTCAGGGCCTTATAACCTGAACTTCAGGACCCTCCTTCTTCAGGTCTACTCTAAATCACGGTCACACAATTTATACCAGTCTGTCTTGCCCCATCTTATCCAGAGAGATGAAGGAGAATAGCCAAGCACATCCAGCCTATTTGAAGCGCCCCTACCGCTTTGCAGGCAACATCTCACCCGCCTCCCACCCTTCATCATTCAGTGCCAAGAGGATACGGGGCAATCCGGTCCCATTTCACATTGAGCATTCCAGAGACAATGCCAAAGTCTTCTGGAGGGAAGGAATCATCAGATAATTCCACATCTAATGCAGCACTAGAAAATGGAAGAAACAAAAAAGGTTAGTAAGTAATAGATATAAAATTAAAGAACTTAATCAAACCTTCCTGCTTGTCCTAAAAAATGAGAACTGCAAGAGAGAGATACGAGTCAAATATAACTTGGGTCTGTTGCATCGAGGAATCCAGGTCAACGACTGGATTCTATTGCTCAGAAGCCTCTAAATAATTAAGTATCTAGGAGGGGAGTGGGCCCAAATCCATTCTTGCCTCGATTTCTCTTCACGAATGTGTGTGTATGCATGTGGAGGGAAGGGGAGAGGAGCAAGGTGAATATGGAAGAGAAAACTAAATGGATTGAAACAAAAGAAAGGCAACAAAAATGCTCACAGGGCTAATAAAAGAAGGAAGCTGAAACTTTAAACCCTGGAGGTAACAAAGAATTGTATATTTTCTGTGTCTTCATCTTCCCCTTTGTTTCTCCACAATTCTTGCTTCTTCCCTACCCTGAAATTCTTCCAACCCAAAAAGTAGAAGATGGCTTCTTGTAACTTAGGTAAGAATGTCTTCCTCTTCCAAAAGTAGGTCGGGTAGTATATTTACTCACTCAAGATATCTAATGATGGAGGTCCCCCAAGAGGAATCACTATCCACCAAGATGTTCCTTATTGCCAACTGATAACTAAGACTCCAAAAAAGGGCCCAATTTGTAACTCCAGAGCCTCTTACCTTGAGCCAACATTGTAGATGTTGTACTGTAAGGTCAGGTCTCGCCCCTCCACAGCATATCTGTTCAACAGTGATTTGGAGGCCAAAAGCCTGGCTCCTTCCTCTGCTTGAGTGACAGCAAATAGAGCCAACACCACAAATGCCAATAGCCTCATCTTTGGAGAAAAAAGCAAAGTGAGCAGTTAACCCACGAATGTAAAAATCACCAAAATCCTCCTATGACAGCCCTCCCTTACAAGCCTGAAAAGCTCTTTTGATCCTATCAAAGCAGCAGCCCCTTCTACAGAGCAGTCCATAAGCCACCAGCGCAGACCCGTTTTCCAGACTCGCCATCTCCACCCGCAGCCCTCGGAAAATCAGTCAAAACACCAGCATACCCACTATTCTCTTCCTGTCAGGGGGCCCCTGGGTGCTCACTAAGTGGTGGGGGTCTTCTGAGAGGACACTATGTGGCCAAAATAGGGCCTTCCTTGAAGTGCCCGATTTCAGCCCATTTCGGCCCTGCAGCAGCCTCTAGCTTTCCCCCACACAGGAGTGCCCCACAGCTGCAGCCTTCCCGCTGCTCCTCTCCTCCTCGGCCCGCTCCACTGGGATCCCACCGCGCTCTCGCGAGGTCCTCTCCATGTGCCTGTATCCCACTCCCCAGTCCATCCCCCGGGATCTCATGCGTCCTCGCCCCAACATCCCTTTCTGGTTCCCTCCAGGGGCTCAGTCCGCTCTGCCCCTCCCCCCTCGTGTCAAGGTTACACGTCCTCCCGCCGGCGCGCCCTCTGCCCTACCCGCCCTTTCCGAGCTGCCCCCCAGCCACTGGATGATGCGCGGACACAAAACTCTCGCCTCTCCCCCTCAGACCCTTTAAGCCTCCGGACTCACCGTGCGCAACCCCAGCGCCTTTCCCTGCGGTGGAGGGGTGAGGCGGCGGGGGGTGTGGGGGGGAACCCACCAAAACCGGAAGAGAGCGTCAGCGCACGAAAGACCGGAAATGAGCTCTAGCCGGAAACCGTAGTGCTCCGCCCAATGCCTTGTGGGAGTTGTGGTTCTTCGATGATCACCTCTCCCCTGCCTTTTCACTTTGTATGCCCGCCCGCCAACAGGATGTGAGACCTCCTAAAAGAGGTTTGTCTGCCCGTCCTCCACGCTTTTCTTTTTCTGCCCTTCTCAGTGGCTTTGCAAGCTGGCTTGTCACTGCTGTATGTGACCCGTACCTGGTTAGGTGCTTTGGGAAACTAGCAAACCTAGCAATTTGGATTATCTATCTAGAATGTCGAGTGTACTGTCGAACTAGAAATTAAAGAAAAACTATTTCTACCAGCATTCCTTCTATTCCCAGGTGATAAACGTAGTCATTCTCTCCATCCAGCAAGTGACCAGCCCTGAGCTTTATTTAGAAGCCCTTTAAAGTGCCAGAAAAGTACATCCTTTCTTCTCCATTCTTACTATAACTGCTTTTAGTTCATGCTCGTTACTCTATGTTGGTTTTACTCTAGTAGTCTCCCTATCATAGGTCTTTCCCTGCACTTTGTGATCAACTACCATTCAAACTTACCAAAACAGCATTCTGAACAGTAGACCCTACGTTCAGAGGATGAAGTGTGAAATTAGGCAGTCAGGAATTCAAGCCCCAGTTCTGCGACTTACTGGTTAGGTAACCTTGAAACAAGTGTTACTTATATAACACCTTGGTTCCCAAATCTGTAAAATAAGATAATTATAGTACTCTCAAAAAGTTGGTGGATCAAATAAGATCATGTATGCAAAGCTCTTAGAACACTACCTGGCACCTGTATGTTCTAAGTTAATGGTAACTATCAATATTACTATTATTCTATATCTCCATTGTAGCATTCCTGCATTCAGTATGTATTTATCAAAAACCTACTTTGTGCCTGGCACTGCTCTAGGTCCTGGGGATACAGTGATGAGCATGACAGGTAAGTTTTCTGTTTTCTGGGGGCTTACATTCTTGTGGAGTAATACATATCACCTGTATTTGTTTTAGTATCTGTACCCCCATTCTCCACTTCCCAAATGGAGCTTTTTGAGGATATTATCCAGATTATCTATTTTCCATTGCTTAGTGTCATGCCTAAGCACACAGGACATAATCCAGGAATGAATAATAATAACTTCCCTATATACAACCTCCAATCTGCTCCTACTTCAGGCTTTTGTGTGTGACTTCCCTGAAATGTCCTATCGTCCTCTTTCCTATCCAAATCCAACTGACCTTCAGGACCCTGTTCCAATCTCATTCCCTCTGGAAGCCTTCCTTTGGCTTTTTTTTTTTTTTTTTTGAGACAGAGTCTCAGTCTACTGCCCAGGCTAGAGTGCTGTGGCATCAGCCTACCTCACAGCAACCTCAAACTCCTGGGCTCAAGCGATCCTCCTGCCTCAGCCTCCCAAGTAGCTGAGACTACAGGCATGAGCCACCATGCCCAGCTAATTTTTTTTATATACATATTTTTAGTTGTTCAGCTAATTTCTTTCTATTTTTTTAGTAGAGACAGGGTCTCGCTCTTGCTCAGGCTGGTCTCGAACTCCTGAGCTCAAACGATCCGCCCGCCTCGGCCTCCCAGAGTGCTAGGATTACAGGCGTGAGCCACTGAGCCCAGCCCTTCCTTTGGCTTTGATCTTTTACAGCACCACAGTTTCATATGTTTTCTTCTAATTGTTTCTGGCTTGAAAAATTTACTAGAACAATTAGGTCCTATTTCTCTAGTGTACACTTATCCAGAGACCTTACAGCAATGCTGAGCACACAGGAGGCACTCAAGAAACACCTGCTGATTGGAGGAATTTTCATTCCTTTCCAAAGATTTTTTTTTTTTTTCAGAGGCACAGTCTCACTCTGTTGCCCGGGCTAGAGCACCGTGGTGTCAGCCTGGCTCACAGCAACCTCAGACTCCTGGGTTCAAGCAATCCTCTTGCCTCAGCCTCCCGAGTGGCTGGGACTACAGGTGCACGCCACCACTGCGCCCAGCTAATTTTTTCTGTTTTTTGTTACTCACTTCATTTTTTTCTATTTTTTAGTAGAGACGGGGTCTCCCTCTTGCTCAGGCTGCTTTCAAACTCCTGACCTCAAGCGATCTTCCTGCCTCGGCCTCCCAGAGTGGTAGGATTACAGGCATGAACCAACATGCCTGGCCCAAAGATTATTTTCTATAGCAATTTCTCCAGGATTAGAAAGATATAAAGTGTGGGTGTTCTTGTTCTCAGGCTCAGCTACACCCAAAAGAAATATGTCTTCAGCACATACTGTCCAAACACCCCACAAAATAATCACTTCTGGATTCAGAAGAGAAATATCTTCATCCTTGCTTTGCTCACTTATACATTGACCACTTCTCCTACCTCTGCCCTACCCATTGAGTCACTTGTTCATTCATTGGTACATTTAGCAGCCCTTTTGGGAACACCTATTATGTTTCAAGCACTGCGATAGTCACTGTAGGAAATACGAAGATAGGATATGATGTCTGCCCTCAAGGAGTTTAGTGATGGGGATGAGATATAGGCCTACTATAATGAGAAGACAAACAAGATATCAAATACTCCTTAAAAAAAAAAAACTCAAAAAACAAAAATATTTGGTGGCTTCCCATTGTCAATGGATTTAAATCCAATTCCTTTGTCTGGTAGTTAAGACCCTTCATTGTGGTCCCCACTCCCATCTGCTTCAGCCAAACAGTCCACTCCCTCTTGCCTACTTTCTCACTTTCAGACCTTTGATTAGTGCAAGTTATTGAAGTTCTTCATTTTAATTATAGTATCCTTTTAAAATGTAGTAGTGGATAGTGTGGTGGCTCACGCCTGTAATCCTAGCATTCTTGGAGGCCAAGGTGGGAGGATTGCTTGAGCTGAGGAGTTTTAGATCAGCCTGAACAAGAGAGAGACCCAGTCTTTACTAAAATAAACAGAAAGGTTGGCTGGGTCCAGTGGTGCGCACCTGTATAATCCCAGCTATCCGGGAGGCTGAGGCAAGAGGATCTCTTGAGCCCAGGAATTTGAGGTTACAGTGAGCTAAGATGACGCAACTGCACTCTACCCAGGGTGACAGCATGAGACTCTGTCTCAAAAAAAACAAAACAAAACAAAAAACAGTATTGCCTCAGAATAGTGCCTCTTGGTGCTAGATAGCACATGAAGACTTTGGACATTTGGACATTTGGGAAGGAAATAGACACCCAGATTAAGACCAAATGTGGCACTTACACCCAATATAATCAATGGGAAATGTCCACCAAAATAACCTATGTCTAAGTGAGTCTGCTTAGCAAATCTCTTAGAATTAGTACAGATTTTTTTTTTTTTTGAGATAGAGTCTCACTCTGTTGCCCAGGCTAGGGTGCCATGGCATCAGCCTAGCTCACAGCAACCTCAAACTCCTGGGCTCAAGCAATCCTTCTGCCTCAGCCTCCCGAGTAGCTGGGACTACAGGTGTGCACCACTAAGTCCGGGCAATTTTTTCTATTTTTAGTAGAAACGGGGTCTCGCTCTTGCTCAGGCTGGTCTCAAACTTCTGAGCTCAAGCGATCCTCCCACCTCAGCCTCCCAGAGTGCTAGGATTACAGGCGTGAGTCTCCACGCCCAGCCTGGATTTTGAAATCTTAAAGCCCAGGGTTTTACTCCTCAACCTTTTCTCTGCTTTTCCTCCGAAACAAGGTTTCTCCCCATCTCTGGGAGAGCCCAGGGTCTGAGGCACAGGATGAGGACAGCTCCCAGTGAGTCACCAGGAAATCTCAAATCTTTCCTGACCCCACTGCATGTCTGAACCCAGGGAAGATGCCTTTCTTGTGGCAAATGCTCCTGGGTGTGTAAATCACAGGGTGTCCTCCTTCCCCGCTACACATAGTCTCCCAACTCTTTAAGGAGCAAGGAAGTTGAACTCCCCTTTTGAGGGCTCAAAGAAATCCAAAAGTAGCAGTGATATGAAGCCACATCACCCTTGTGTTCCTTCCCACCCTCATCTGCAATAACGAGGAGCTGTTTTAGCCCAAGAGGACATCATCCTGCACTCTGAGAGGCAATCTCTGAGAGTGAGAGCGTGGTTTGTTGGTTTGTAGGTTTGTAGATGCCACGCTCTGAAGAAGGAATGGCTTTATTCACTATGAGGCCCCAAGGAAGGAGCCAGAAACAGTGATCTCTCCTACCTCACCACAAGACAGCAGCTGAAGGACAGAAAGTAGATAGGGAAAAGGGAAGGGTCCTTTGTGGAAAGAGACTTCCAGGTATCTGCTCCAGGCTGACTCTAGAAGACGATTTTGAAAGAAAGTGAATACATCCTGTTCCCCAGGCCAGGAGTCTGTGTGTATTAACGTCCAGCTACCAAGGGGGCTGTTTTCTTTGAGATAATGAGCTGTGTCCACCCAGCCACCCTTCTAGACATTAGGGGATATTGGCAGTGTGGCGAGCTCCTGCTCTGTGCTCCTGTGTCTCCCACACTGTCAGACAACTTGTCCCAAGGCTGTCTCCTCCCTGGATTGCGAGCACCTGAAGGGCAGCAACTCATCTTGTGCTTGTTGAGTGGCTTCCTCATAAGTACTCATTGAGCAGAACTGAGCCATGGTGGGAGAAGAAAAGCACTGCTGCTGACGATGCAATGGTAAGGCTTGGCTTGAAAAGGCAGCCAGTTTCTGGAGCCCAGAACAGTGCCTGGCACATAGTGCTCAGTAAATGCCCCCTCAAACACGATTTTTTATTTTGAAAAACTTCAAACCTATAGAAACTCGAAAGAATGGTTCAGTTAACAGCTGTATGCCTTTCACCTAGATTCACCAGTTGCTAACATTTCGCCCATTTGCTTTTATGCTACATAAATTAATATAAGTCTATACAAGTCACGCACCACAGAACATTTCAGTCAACAGTGGACCACATATATAACGGTGGTCCCATAAGATTATAATACCGTATTTTCACTGTACCTTTTCTATGTTTAGATACGCAAATACTTACCATGGTGTTCCAGTTGCCTACAGTATTCAGTACAGTAACATGTACAGGTTTGTAGCCTGGGAACAACAGGTATACCATATTTTGATCCACAGTTGGTTGAATCCACGGATGCAGAACCCGTGTATACAAAGGGCTGACTGTATTCACATTCACCTATATATTTTTTGAACCATGTGAGAGTAAGTTGCACGTCATGACACTTGACCCCTGTGTACTTCATCTCGTATCTCCCAGGAACAAGGACAGTCTCCTCTATAATTACAGTAACATTGCCATACCCAGAAAGTTTAACACTGATGTAGTGCTATTTTCTGATATATAGTGCATATTCAGTTTTCCCCAAAATACCCTTTATGACTTTCAAAAACAAAATCTAGGGCCGGGCGCGGTGGCTCACGCCTGTAATCCTAGCTCTCTGGGAGGCCGAGGTGGGCGGATCATTCTGAGCTCAGGAGTTCGAGACCAGCCTGAGCAAGAGTGAGACCCCACCTCTACCAAAAATAGAAAGAAATT
>CAUYSK010068377.1:0-51689 GCA_963575035.1 Avahi laniger | reverse complement strand
TAAACAAGCACACAACAACAACAACAATAAAAAAACTACAGGCAAATATTCCTGATGAACACAGATGTAAAAATCCTCAGCAAAATCCTAGCAAACTGAATCTAGCAGAACATCAAAAAGACAATACACCGTGATGTAGTGGGATTTATTCCAGAAATGCAAGGTTGTTCAACCTATACAGATCAATAAACATCATACATCACATTGACAGAATAAAAAACAAAAACCATATGATCATCTCAATAGATGCAGGAAAAGCATTTGATAAAATTCAACATCTCTTTGTGATTAGAAAAACCTCTCAGTAAATTAGGTATAGAATAAAAGTACCTCAACATAACAAAGGCCATGTATGAAAAACCCTCAGCTAACATCAAACTGAACAGGGAAAAGCTTTTCCTCTAAGAACTAGAACAAGATAAAGATGTCCACACTCACCACTCTTATTTAATATCATACTGAAAGTCCTAGCCAGAGCACTTTGGCGAGAGAAAGAAATATAGGGCATCCAAAATGGAAAGCAAGAAGTCAAATTGTCCTGTTTGCAGATGACATGATATTTAGAAAAACCTAAAGGCCCCACCAAAAAACTCTTAGAACTGATAGGTAAATTTGGTAAAGCTGCAGGATACAAAATTAACATATTAAATCAGTAGCATTTCTATACATGATCAATGAACTAGCTGAAAAAGAAATCAGGAAGGCAATCCCATTCACAACACCTATAGAAAAAATACCGAGGAATAAATTTAACCAAAAAGGTGAAAGACCTCTACAAGGAAGATTACAAAACACCAAAAAAAGAAATTGAAGAGGACACAAATAAATGGAAAAACATCCCATGATCATAGATTGGAAGAATTAACATTGTTAAAATGAACACATCATCCAAAGCCATCTACAGACTCAATGCAATCCCTATCAAAATACCAATGACATTCTTTATAAAAATAGAAAAAAATCCTAAAATTCATATGGAACGACAAATGACCCAGAATAGCCAAAGTCATCCTGAGCAAAAAGAACAAAGCTGGAGGCATCACACTATCACACTTAAAAATATGCTACAAAACTGTAGTAACCAAAACAGCATGGTACTGTCATAAAAACAGATATCTAGAACAATGGAACAGAATAGAGAACCCAGAAATTAATTCCCATATCTATAGTCACCTTATTTTTGACAAAGTTACCAAGAACACTCATTGGGTAAAGGACAGTTTCTAAAATAAATGGTGCTTGTAAAACTTGATGTCCATATGTAGAAGAATGAAACTGGACCCCCACTTCTCATCCTATAAAAAAATCAACTCAAAATGGATCAAAGACTTAAAGGGAAGACCATAAATAATAAAACTACTGGAAGAAAACGTAGGGGAAACTCTTCAAGACATTGGTCTTGGAAAAGATTTTATGAGTAAGATCTCAAAAGCATAGGCAATGAAAGCAAAAATAAACAAATCAGATTATTTCAAATTTAAAAGCTTCTATACAGCAAAGGAAATAATCAAGAGAGTTAAAAGACAGCCTATAGAATGGGAGAAAATATTTGGAAAATATTCATCTGACAGGGGACTAATATCCAGAATATACAAGAAACTGAAACATCTCAACAGCAAACAAAACAAAACAATTTGATTAAAAAATGAGCAAGTGATCTGAATAGACATTTTTCAAAAGACATACAAATGGCCGAAAAATATATGAAAAAATGCTCAACATCACTAACCATCAGAGAAAGGCAAATCAAAACCACAGTGAGGTATCATCTCACTCCAGTTGGGATGGCTATTATCAAAAAGACAAAAAATAACATTTTGGCGAGGATATGGGGAAAAGGGAACTCTTACACACTATTTGCGGAAATGTAAACTAGAATAGCTACTATGGAGAACAGTATTGAGGTTCCTCAAAAAACTACAAATAGAACTGCAATATGCTCTAGCAATTCCACTACTGAGTATTATTTATCCAAAGGAAAAGAAATCAGTATATTGAAGAGACATCTGCACTTCCATGTTTATTGTAGCACTATTCACAACAACCAAGAAGTGAAATCGACGTAGGTGTCCAACAACAGATAAATGGATAAAGAAAATGTGGTACATAAACACAATGACATACTATTAGCCATAAAGAAGAATGAAATCCTATCGTTCAAGGCAACATGGCTAGAACTGGAGGACATTAGGTTAAATGAAATAAGCCAGGAAGAGAAAGATAAAACCACATGTTCTCACTCCTATGTGGACGTTAAAATTCTTTGTTCTCATGGAAGTAAAAAATAGAACAGAGGATACTAGAGGCTGGGAAGGGTAGGGGGTGGGGTCAGGATCATCAATATCACTGTCTTTCACTTCCACATCTTGTCCCCCTGGAAGGTTTTCAGAGGCAATAACACACATGGAGATGATGATCTCTATGATAACAATGGGGAATAGGGAGAGATTTGCTAAAGGATAGAAAATTACAGTTAGATAGGAGAAATAAATTCTGGTGTGCTACAGCACTGTAGAATGGCTATAGTTAACAATAATATTTCGTTTCAAATAGCTAGAAGGAAGATATTGAATGTTCCCAACACAAAGAAATGATAAATGTTTAAGATGATGGATAAGCTAATTACCATGATCTGATCACTATAGATTATAGGTTTTTAAACATCACTATGGACCCCGCAAATATGTACAATTATTATGTGTCAATTAAGAAAAAGATTGTAACGGACCTGAAAAATTCCTATTGCCCAGTGAAGTGATAACCCTCATAGTGCGCAGTGCAAAGCATTACTCATGTGTTTGCAGTGATGCTGGTGTAAACAAACCTACTGTGCTGACAGTTGTATAAAAGTCTAACACATACTATTATGTATAGTACATAATCCTTCATAATGTTAATAAACAATTATGTTACTGGTTTATGCTTTTACTATGCTATACTTTTAATCGTTATTTTAGCATATACTTCTACTTACAAAGAAAAAGTTGGCTATTAAAAAAGCCTCAGGCAGGTCCTTTAGGATGTATTCCAGAAGAAGGCATTGTTATCATAGGAGATCATTGTCTCCATGTGTGTTATTGTCTCTGAAGACCTTCCAGTGGGACAAGATGTGGAGGTGGAGGACAGTGATATTGATGATCCTGACCTTACATAGGCTTGGGCTAATGAATGTGTTTGTGTCTTAGTTTTTAACAAAAATGTTTAAAAAGTAAAAAAAAAAATTAAAAATAGAAAAAAGCTTATAGAATAAGGATATAAAGAAAAAATTTTTGTCCAGCTGTTCAATATGTTTGTGTTTTTACAAGTGTTATTACAAAAGTCAAAAGTTGAAAAATATTAAAAAGTTTATAAAGTAAAAAAGTTACAGTAAGCCAAAGTTAATTTATTACTGAAAAAAGAATTTTTTTCCTGTCCCGCTCTACTGATACACCCGTGTGGAGTAAAAATTTTAATATATGAGCACATACATTTCAGTACTGCTGACAAAAAAATGTGAGTAGAGCAAAATTCTCCATGTAACGACCAAGATTTTGAATCCTCCTAAGTGGCCCACTAATTTAATGGGTATCGGGTAAACACAAAATTCTACTACAACTGAAGACTATGTAAATCCTGAGACTTGGTTTGAAGAAAGAAAAATTTAAAAGTGAATTTAGCGTAGCCTAAGCGTTCAGTGTTTATAGAGTCTACTGTAGTGTGCAGCGATGTCCTAGGCCTTCACATTCACTCATCCTCACTGACTCATCCAGAGCAACTTGCAGTCTTGCAAGCTCCGTTCATGGTAAGTGCCCTATTAAGGAGCACCATTTTGAATCTTTTATACCGTATGTTTACTGTTCCTTTTCTACGTATAGATTTGTTTAGATGCACAAATACTGTTGTGTTACAGTTGTCTACAGTATTCAGAACAGTAACATGCTGTACAGGTTTGTAGCTTAGGAGCAATTGGCTATACCATATAGCCTAGTGTGCAGTAGACGATACCATCCAGGTTTGTGTAAGTACACTCTATGATATTTGCACAAAGATGAAATAGCCTAACAATACGTTTCTCAGAACATATTCCCATAATTAAGTAATGCATGACTGCACTTATTTAATGATATTCAAACTACCAGAACCCAAGCCTTGGTATTTGGGGCAGTAATTTTTTATTTGCAAGGGACAAGAACTGTCTTGAGCTAACTTAGGATAAAACGGCCTTATTTCATGAAGGCCAGCCACTGAAGTATCTCAGATAGTTTAAGGAAGCATTGAAGAATCAGATGAGGCTTGCCAGCATTTGGTGTTGTCAGTGTTTTGATTTGTCAGTCTGAGAGCTATGTAGTTGTATCTTGTTGTTTTAATTCGCATTTCCCTGATGACACAAGATGTTGAGTATATTTTCGTATGTTTATTTTCTATCTGTATATTTTTGATAGAGAGGTGTCCTTTCAGGTCTTTGGCCCATTTTTTAACCAGGTTGTTCATTTTCTTATTGCTGAGTTTTAAGAGTTCTTTATATATGTTGGATAATAGTCTTTTATCAGATACATCTTTTGCAATTATTTCTCCCAGTCTGTGGCTTGTCTTCTCATTCTCTTGATAGTGCGTTTGGCAGAGCAGAAGTTTTTAATTTTGATTAAGTCTAGCTTATCATTTATTTCTTTAATGGGTCATGCCCTTGGTGTTGTACCTAAAAAGTTATGACCATACTGAAGGTCATTAGATTTTCTCTTATGTACTCTAGGAATTTTACAGTTTTGCATTTTACAATTAGGTGTATCATCCACTTTGAGTTAATTTTTGTGAAGGGTGTAAGGTTTGTGTCTAGATTCATTTTTTATTTTTTGCATGTGAATGTCCAGTTGTTCCAGCACCATTTGTTAAAAGGATTGTTTTTGCTCCATTGTATTGTCTTTCCTCCTTTGTTAAAGATTAATTGACTATATTTATGTGAGCTTATTTCTAGACTTTCTATTTTGTTCCATTGATGTATGTGTCTATTTTTTGTTCACCAGTATCACACTGTTCTGATTACTGGAGCTTTATATTAAGTCTTCACATAGGGAGGGTCAGTCCTACTGACCATGTAAATTCAGTCTCTGATTTTGTTCTTCTCTTTCAATATTGTGTGGGGTATTCTGGGCCTCTTGTCTTTCCATATAAACTTTAGGATCAGTCTGTTGATATCCACAAAATAACTCACTAAAATATTGATTGAGTTTGCACTGAAATCTGTAGATCCAGTTAGGAAGAACTGACATCTTGACAATATTGAGTCTTTTTATCCATGTACATGGAAAATCTCTCCATTTATTAATATTTAGTTCTTTGATTTCTTTCATCAGAGTTTTATAGTTCTCCTCATACAGTATGTAATTTTTCTCTTGTATATATTTTGTTAGGTTATGCCTAAGTATCTCATTCTTTTGGGTGCTAATGTAAATGGTATTTTGTTTTTAACTTACAATTCCCCTTGTTCCTTGATGGTATGTAGGCAAGTGATTGACTCTTGTATATTAACCTGGTATCCTGCAACCTTGCTATAAACACTTAGTAGTTCCAGGAGTGTTCTGTTGACTCTTATGGATTTTTTACATAGACACTCATGTGATATGTGAACAAAGACAGTTTTATTTCTTTATTCCCAAATCAGTATATATTTTATTTCCTTTTCTTGTCTTATTGCATTAGTTAAGGCTTCCAGTGGGTTGTTGAAAAGAAACGGTGAGAGGAGACATCCTTGCCTGGTTCCTGATCTTAGTGAAAAAGCTTTGAGTTTCTCACCATTAAGTATGTTAGCTGTAGATTTTTGGTAGATGTTCTTTATCAAGCTGAGGAGTTCCCCTTCATTTCTAGTTTGCTGAGAGCTTTTTTTTTTCTATTATCATGAATGGGCATTGGACTTTGTCAAATGTTTTTCTACATCTATTGATATGGTCATATGATTTTTCTTTTTTATACTGTTAATGTGACAGATTACATTAATTGAGTCTCAATTGTTGAACCACACTTGCATACCTGGGAATAGATCCCACTTAATCATGGTATATAATTCTTTCTATACATTGTTGGATTAGAGTTGCTAATATTTTGTTGAGAATTTTTACATCTATGATCATGAGAGATATTGGTTTGTAGTTTCCTGTTCTTATAATGTCTTTGTCTGGTTTTAGTGTTAGGGTAATGCTGGCCTCATAGAATAAATTGGAAAGTATTCTCTTTGTTTCTATCTCCTTAAAGAGATGATAGAGAATTGGTATAATTTCTTCCTTAAATGTTTGGTAGAATTCACCAGTGAACCCAGGTGGACCTAGTCCTTTCTGTTTTGGAAGATTATTCATTATTAATTCAATTTATCAGTCTATTCAAATTATTTCTTTCTTCTTGTATAAGTTTTGACAGATTGTCTTTTTAAAGAAATTGATCCACTTCATTTAGGTTAGCAAACTTGTGAGTGTAGAGTTATTTATAGTATGCCTTTATTATCCTATTACTGTAGGATGCATACTGTTCATGAAATCTATAGTGATGTCCCTTTTTCATTTTTGATATTAGTAACTTAGGTCCTCTCTCTCTCTCTTTTTTTCTTAATTAGCCTGATTAAAGGCTTATTGATTTTATTGATCTTTTCAAAGAACCATCTTTTTTGGCTTTATTGATTTTCTCCATAGATTTTCTCTTTTCAATTTCTTCAATTTCTGCTTGATTTTTATTTTTTCTTTTCTTCTACTTACTTTGGATTTAATCTGCTCTTCTTTTTCTAGTTTGTAAGGTGGAAGCCTTGATTATTGATTTTATATCTTTTTTATTTTCTAACATATGTATTCAATGCTATAAATTTCTATCTAATTGCTTTCACTGCATGCCACAAATTTTTGTAAGTTGTATTTTTATTTTCATTCATTTCAAAATGTTTAAAAATTGCTTTTGAGATTTCTTCTTTGACGCATGTGTTTAGAAGTAAGTTGTTGAATCTTCAACTATTTTGGGATTTTTCAGCTGTCTTTCTGTTGCTGATTTCTAGTTTAATTCTATTGCGGCCTGAAAGAATACAATGTATAATTCCATTTAAAGACATTTGTTAAGCTTTGTTTTATGGGCAAGAATTTGATCTTCCAGGTATGCTTGAGAAGAATGTGTATTTTGCTGCTGTTGGATGAAGTAGCCCATAGATGTCAATAGGTGCCATAGACGTCACAGATGTGCAGTTGATTGATGGTACTGTTGAGTTCAGCTATATCATTACTGATTTTCTGTCTTCTGGATCTGTCCATTTCTGAGAGAGGGGTGTAGAAATCTCCAATAATAATAGTGGACTTACTGTATCATCTTGCAGTCTATTAGATTTTTGCCTTACTTATTTTGGCACTTTGTACCTAGGCCCATACATGTTAAGGATTATTATTGTCTTCTTGTAAAATTGTCCCCTTTATCATTATGTAATACTCCTCTTTATCCCTGATAAATTTCCTTGCTCTGAAGTCTGCTCTGTCTGAAATTAATATAGCCATTCCTGTTTCTTTTGATTAGTGTTAACATGATATATCTTTCTTTATCCTTTTACTATTAATGTGTATGTATCTTTATATTTAAAGTGGGTTTCTTGTAGACAACATATAGTCGGGTCTTATTTTATCATCCACTCTGACAATCTCTGTATTTTAATTGCTGTATTTAGACCATTGAGGTTTAAAATAATTATTCATATAGTTGGATTAATATCTACCATATTCATTACTATTTTCTACTTACTGCCCTTGTTCTTTGATCCTATGTTTTTCTTCCACTTTTTTTCTGCCTTTTGTGGTTTTAAATGAGAATTTTATATTATTTCA
Organism: Avahi laniger; assembly: GCA_963575035.1. Taxonomy (NCBI): domain Eukaryota; kingdom Metazoa; phylum Chordata; class Mammalia; order Primates; family Indriidae; genus Avahi; species Avahi laniger. Next base: position 43,869 of record CAUYSK010068377.1, on the reverse strand, counting down.
TTTTCTCTCCTTTCTTAGGATAACAATTATGCTTCTTTTTCTTTATTTTGTTTTTTAAACTTTTTAAATGGCTACCTAGAATTTGCAACATACGTTTACAATTAATCCAAGCCCACCTTCAACTAACACTATACTGCTTCACAGGTATGGCAAATACCTTATAATAGCAAAATTCCCTCCTCCCATTCCTTGTATCATTACTGTCATTCATTTAACTTACATATAAATATATATATTATATAGTAATATAATATATAATATATATTAAATATATATATGCATACATAATGAATTTCATTGTTGCAATTTTATCTTTTAGGTCAGTAAAGATAACAAAAGTAAAAGTTTCACCTTCATTTATTCCTTCTACATTGATTTTCCTTTATTTATGTAGATCCGAATTTCTGACTGATATAATTTTCCTTCTCTCTGAAAAACTTTAAAACATTTCTTGCGAGGCAGGTATACTGGCAACAAATTCTCTCAATTTTTTTCTGTCTGAAAAAGTCTATATATTCTCTTAACTTTTGAAGGATAATTTCATAGAGTACAGAATTCTAGGTTGGTTTTTTTTTTTCTCTCAAAACTTTAAATATTTCACAACATTTCTCCTTGCTTGCCAGTTTCTATGGAGAAGTTGGATATGATACAATTCTTACCTTTGCTCCTTTATAGAAAGGGTGGTTTTTCTGTCTGACTTCTTTCAAGATTTTTTCTTTATTTTGATTTTCTGCAGTTTGAATATGATATGAGTAGGTGTAGCTTTTTGGCATGTATCCTGATTGGTGTTCTTTGAGCTTCCTGAATCTGTGGTTTGCTGCGTTAATTTGGGGAAATCTCAGTCATTATCACTTCAAGTATTTCTTCTATTCTTTTCTCTCTTCATTCTCCTTCTGGCGTTCCATTACACATATCTTATACCTTTTGTAGTTTCATGGTTCTTGGATATTTTGTGTTTTTTTTCAATCTTTTTTCTCTTTGATTTTCAGTTTTAGAGGTTTCTATTGATATCCTCAAGCTTGCAGATTCTTTCTGCAGCTGTGTCAGTCTTACTAATAAGCCCATTAAAAGTATTACTCCTTTTTGTTCTAGTATTTTTGACTTTTAGCATTTCTGTTAGATTCTTTCTTAGAATTTCTGTCTCTTGTTACATTGCCCATCTGTTATTACATACTGTCTACTTTATTCAATAAAGGCGTTAGTATATTAATCCTATTAATAGTTGTTTCAAATTCTTGGTCTGATAATCCCATCATCTTTGCTATATCTGAGTCCTGTTCTGATGCTTTCTTTGCCTTTTGAAACTGAGCTTTTGTCTTTTAGTATGGCTTGTAATTTTTTCTTGATAGTCAGACATGAGATTAAGACATGATGCCAGTACGTAGGCCTTTAGTAATGTGGTGGTAGACATGGGGAGAGGGAAGCATTCAGTAATCCTATGATTAGATCTCAGTCTATTAGTGAGCCTGTGCCTCTGGACTGTGACTGTCACCAGTGCTTCTCTGTTTTATTCACCCTCTTAAGTGGTACATGATCGTTACAGGTGTCTGGAATTGGGTGTTTCCCTTCCTCTAGGTCAGTTAGGCTCAGAAAAACACTTTTTTTTTAATTTCAGCTTATTACTGGGCATCTACCCAAAGGAACAAAAGACATTCTATAAAAAAGACACTTGCACTCAAATGTTTATAGCAGCACAATTCACAATTGCAAAGATGTGGAAACAACCCAAGTGCCCATCAATACATGAGAAAAACACTTAAATAGTTTGGGCTCTGATGAAATATTTGCTCTTAGGGGAAGGCCTTGCTAAGAAGAACAGAATGTTCTGGTGTATTTTAAAATGTTTTTTCCTTCTTCTTCCAGAAGCACAAGGGGATTTTTCTTTGACATTCAGTGTGAGAATGTGGAGGCAAAACTCACAAAAATGTGGGGGTCCCACCTATGGTTGAGTCTCCCTAGAGTTTTAAACTCTGAGACTTGTCCACACTGAACCTCTGGCAATTCATCAATTATGGTTTAGGTTTTCCTACTCCAATACCTCCCATGGAAGTTTCTGCTCATGAGCTTCTGTTTTGGTGAATTGTGATTCTTTGTATTTGACTGTCTTTCCAATTTTGTGGGTATCCTGTGACCTCATTTCTCTAGTGTTTCTAGGAAGAGTTGTTAATTTTCAGGGTTTTGTCTCAGCTTTTTACTTATTGTTAGGACAGAGCAGTGACTTCTAAACTCCTTACATGCTGGACTGGAAACCAGAAGTAAGCTTGGACTTTTTTACTCAGCACAATTCTCTGACAATTCATCCAGGTTGTGTATATCAATAGTTTGTTTTTTTTCAATTCTGAGTAGTATTCTATGGGATGGATGTGTCACATGTTAAAAAAATTATTCACTCACTGAAGGATGTTTCAAGTTTTTGGCTTTAATAAAAAAGCTGCTATGCTTATAAATATTCATATGTGGGCTTTTGTAGAAAAATGTTTTCATTTTTCTGGATAGCGTGCAATCGCTGGGTTGTATGATAGCTGCAAGTTTAGTTTTATAGGAAACTGCCAAACTTTTTCATATTGGCTATGCCATTTTATACTCCCATCATTATCATTACTTTTTATTTTAGCTATACTGATAGGTACGTAGTGATATCTCATGTGGTTTTAATTTGGATTTCACTAATGGTTAATGGTGTTGAACATCTTTTCATGTGTTTCTTTGCCATCTATATATTCTCTTGGATTAAATGTCTCTTTATGCATTTTGCTCATTTTCCAATTGAATTGTTTATTTACTTATTTTTTTGAGTTTTGAGAGTTCTTTATGTATTCTAGATACTAGTCCTTTATCAGAAATTTGTTTGTAAATACTTTCTCCCAGGTTGTAGAACATTTGATAGGGTCTTCTGTAGAGTAAAAGTTTTTAATTTTATGAAGTTCAATTTGTCACTTTTCCTTTTTTGAATTGTGATTTTGGTGTTATAAAAGCCTATAGCGAGGCTGTAGGTTTGAGGTTCACTTCGAGGTTGATTGAGGCTCACTTTGCCTCTGGGTGTCCAGTGTTTCCAATACCATTTGTTGAAAAGGCTGTCTTTCCTCTATAAATTGCTTTTGCCCCTTTGTCAATAATCAGTTGGGCCTATTTGTGTAGGTTTATTTCTGGGTTCCCTATTATGTTCCATTGGTTTATGTGTTTTTCCCTTTGCCAATGCCACATAATATTTATTACTGTAGCTATATAATAAGCCTTGGAATTGGTAGATGGCCTCCTCTTAATTATTTTTATTTTTAAAAATTTCTTTAGCTATTTTAGTTTTCCTTTACCTTTTCATATAAATTTTAGAATAATCCTTTCTATTTCTACAAAAATCCTTAATAGCATTTTGATAAGAATTTTGTTAAATCTGTATATAAATTTGAGAATTGACATCTTTACCATGTTGAGTTTTCTAATCCATGAACATTGTATTTCTGTTCATTTATTTAGGTATTTTTTCTTTCACCAGCATTTTGTAATTTTTAGCATAAAAGTTCTCTACAGGTTTTGTTAGATTTATACCCAAGTATTTATTTTTTTCAGCAATTGTAAGTGGTATTTTCAGTTTTGATATCTATGTGTTTATAGCTAGTATATAGAATTCTAATTGATTTTTATGATGTTTATCTTGTATTTACAAGCTCACCAAAGTAATTAATTCCAGGAGTTTTTAAAAAAGTAGATTACTTGAAATTTTCAACATATATAATAATGTCATCTGCAAATAGGGGCAGTTTTATTTCTTCATTTTGGATCCGTAAGAATTTTATTTCCTTTTCTTGCCTTATCACACTGGCTAGAACTTTCAGCAGTATGTTGAATTAGAGTAGTGAGAGTGGACATCCTTACCTTGTTCTCAACTTGACAGGATGGAGAGTGCTAGCATAAATTTTTCACCATTAAGTTAGCTGTAGGCTTTTTGTAGATACTCTTTACTGAGTTGAGGAAGATTACCTCTGTTTCTAGTTTTTTATCATGAGTGGTGTTGAATTTTGTCAAATGCTTTTTCTGTGTTAATTGATATTATGATCATAATATTTTTCTTTAGCCTGTTAACATAGCAGATGACATTGACTAGGTGTGAATTGAATCAGCCTTGCCTATCTTGAATCAGCCCTACCCAGTCATGTGTATAATTCTTTCATGCATTGTTGAATTTGATTTTCTAATATTTTGTTAAGGATTTGGGCATTTATATTCATAAGGAATATTGATGTAGCTTTCTTTTTTTTGTGCTATCTTTACCTGGTTTTGGTATCAAGGTAATGTTAACTTCATTAAATAAATTGAGAAGCATTTCCTACTTTTCTATTTTCTGGAAGAGATTGTATAGAATTGATATAAATTTTTCTTTAAATGTTTGGTAGAATTCTCCAGTGAAACCAGCTTGGCCTGGAGATTTCTTTTTTGGGAATTTTAAAGTTATAAATTCAATTTCCTTAATAGTTGTATCATCATTTAAATTTTTTATTTCATGTTAGGTGAATTGTGTGTGTTTTTCAAGAAATTAGTCCATTTCATCTAAGTTTTTAAATTTATGCAAGTAGAATTGTTTTTATTATTCCCTTATTATTCTATTGATATTTGTGAGATCTGTAACAATGTCCTCTATTTCATTTATGACATTATTAATTTGTGTTTTCTTTCCTTTTTTCATTGTCAGTCTTCTTAAAGATTTGTCAATTTTATTGATCTTTTCAAAGAATTAGTTTATTGTTTCATTGATTTTATCTATTCTTTTTTCTGTTTTCAATTTCATTGATTTCTACTCTTCTCTTTATTATTTCCTTCCTTCCACTAACTTTGGACTTTTTTTGCTCTTTTTTTCCATAGGTTCTTGAGGTGGGACCTTATTGATTTAAGACTTACACTTTTTTCTAGTGTATCATTTAGTTATTCTTCCTTTTTTTTTTTTTTTTTTGGTATAGACAGGGTCTTGCTCTGTCTCCCAGGTTGGAGAGCAGTGGCACAATAATAGCTCACTGTAACTTTGAACTCTGGAGCTCACGATCCTCCTGCGTCAGCCTCCTGAGGAGCTAGGACTATAGTCACATGCTGCCATGTCCAACTAATTTTTTTTTTAAGAGATGGAGTCTTGCTATGTTGCTCAGGCTTGTCTTAAACTCCTGGCCTCAAGCTACCCTCTCACCTCAACCAGGGATTACAGACATGAGCCACTGTGACCGGCCATCATTTAGTTCTATAAATTTCTTTCAAGGCATTGCTTTGATTGTGTCCCACAGATTTTGATATGTTGTATTTTCATTTTCATTCTCTTCATTGTCTTTTTTTGATTTCCCTTGAGACTTTCTCTTTGACTTATGGGTTATTTAGAAATGCATTGTTTGTTTTCCTATTATCTTTCTGCTATTAATTTCTAGTTTGATTTCACTGTGATTGGAGAATACAGTCTATATAGTTTCAGTCTTTAAAAATTTGTTGTGGTTTGTTTTATTGTCCAGGATATAGACTATTTTGTTGTATGTTCTGTGGGCACTTGAAAAGAATGTGAACTCTGCTTTTGTTAGGTGAAATGTTTTATAAATATCAATTAGAGCCTATTGATTTATGGTGGTATTAACTCCTTTATACTCTTGCTGATTTTCTGTCTAATTTTTTTAAAAAATTAATTGTCGAAAGAGGGGCATTGAAGTCTTCAACAATAATTATAAATTTGTATATTTCTCCTTTCAGTTCTATCAATTTTTTCTTCACATATTTTGCAGCTCTGTTGTTTGGTGCATACACATTTAAGATTGCTATGTCTCTTGGTGGATTAACCCTATTATTATTATATAATGTTCCTCTCTGTCTCTAGTAATTTTCTTTGCTCAGAATTCTACTTTATTTGATATTAATATAGCCACCTGTTTCCTTTTCATTAATATTTGCATGATATTTTCCATTCTTCTACTTCAAATATGCCTATATTTCTATATTTGAAGTATGTTGTAAACAACATTTAGTGTCATTTTTTTTCTTTTTTGGAGACGGAGTCTCACCCTGTTGCCTGGGCTAAAGTGCCATGGCATCAGCCTAACTCACAGCAACCTCAAACTCCTGGGTTCAAGCAATCCTCCCACCTCAGCCTCCTGAGCAACTGGGACTACAGGCATGTGCCACTATGCCCAGATAGTTTTTTCTATATATTTTTAGTTGTCCAGCTAATTTTACTCTATACTATTTTTAGTAGAGACAGAGTCTTGCTCTTGCTCAGGCTGGTCTCGAACTCCTGACGTCTAGTGATCCACCCACCTCGGCCTCCCAGAGTGCTAGGATTACAGGCGTAAGCTACCATGCCCGGCCATCTAGATGTCTTTTTCCATTCAAATTGTTTTTCTATTTATTGGCATGATGAGTGATTTTCAGTGGAAATTTGTACACTTTGAGTATTATGTTAGGAGACCCTGAATCTTATTTAAACCTTCTATTTCACTGATTTTCCCCCTTAGACACCGTGCCGGCAGGGGAAGGGCACTGAGGCATTGCCAGGTGGAAGAAGAAGCTCAAGGCCGCCACTTGACCACCAATGAGAGGAGACCCTCCTTACAGCAGGGTGGGGTGGGATTTTCAGCCCCTTGCTAGGCCTCCCCTGATACTTCCTGTCTGGGAGGGGTAGGAACGCCTTGTCACTGCTTTCCATGGGGCCTCCTCTGATGCTAACTCTGCAGAGGTGGGGAAGAGCACTTCATTATTGCCACACGATGGGTGTGAATTCTAGGTACGCCTTTGGTCTCTACCTACACTCTGAGGGAGGGTGTCTTATAACCACTCAATGAGGATAAAAGTCCCAGCTCCCTTCTCAGCTTTCTGTGACAGCACCATGCAGGGCGTTGGTGGCAGCTTGTTTCAGCCTGGTGAGGATGAGGAAGAGGAGCTCCCTGCTGGCCTTGGCTGATGTGAGTGTTGGTGGGTCACAGCCTTTCCTGTGATGTTTGGCTGGAAGAGAGCAGTTATCGTCTAAAAGTTTTCTGTTTTGCTCGGCTGCTCCTTTCTTTGTCTAGAGACGGCAGGCCTCTGTTGGGGTTTTATCTGTCTTCTCATCTATTGGCCATCTTCTTCGGTACCACATGTGACATATTTGAGGCAAAAAGAAAGCCCGGGTTGCTCCCCACTGCGTTGCGCCGGCTGGCCTGCCTTCTCTCTGCTGTCGGCGGAGAGTGCCCGGGGCTTTCAGCTGCACTTAGCAGGAGGAACAGGGAAAGTCTGTCTACTCTTTCTGGAACTGGAAATACAGCACTCCTCTCGAAGCCTCAAAATAGTTATCACAATGATTTCAATTGAGACCTAGAATCCTGGAAAAGGAAGCTTTAAAAATTTTTTAATTTAATTTTTTATACTTTATTAAGTGTGTATGTGTTTACACTTAAGATTTAATAGCCAAGACCTGTGCAAGCTGCTTTAGTAATGTCATCTCATTTAAACCTCGTAATCACCCATGTGGGCATTGCTATTACCTTGAATTTGCAGATCGGGAGTCACGGCTTGGTGAGCAGTTTGCCGAGGTTGCACAGGCGGCAAGGGCAGGGCGGGGCTCTGAATCTGCACCGGTGCAAAGCCTGAGATTCCACCCGTGGCGTTTGTCTGGGTGGTCTGACAGGCTGCTGCCTCACGGGTGGCTTGTTGACTGAAGGCGTTATGTGGTTTGGCCACAATGTTCCCTGCTGTGATCACTGGTACCTGTCAGGATCCCACTGACCAGGAAGGCGCGTGGGCGCAATTCTTAGCCAGTCTGGGTGGGCCCAGGATCTCAGGGCCTTCTCTACCCCTTTTTAGTCTCCAGCCCAAACAAGCAATTTCTCTTGGATGGGGTCTGTCCCATCTGCCTGTCTCACGGGAACTTGGAGCTGTTTAAAGCTTTTGACCAGATTATTCAAACTAGTGCCCACCTTAGTTTGTACCCTGAATGTCTACACTAGAAAAGAAAGCTGCCCTCGGCGTAAGGAGCTCTTTGGCTGTGCGCACGAGTGCCTGTAAAAGGAGGTTTTCCCCTGCTGGATTTTCAGCTCAGGAGGCCTGGTTTAAAAACAAACATCAAACATTTGTCTTGGACCTTGACCAACTCCACCAGTCCCAGCAGGGGTGGGGAACCCGCGGCCTTAAGGCCACATGTGGCCTTCTGGGTCCTCTAGTGCAGTCTTCTGACTGAATCTAAATTTTACAGAACAAATCCTTTTATTAAAAGGGGTGCAGCAGAGAAAGACGAGCCCTTTTCTTGCCTCCTTTGGTGCTTAAAAAGAACAATCTTTAAATTGGAAGGCTGCAGGCCGCCCACCCTGGCGCTGGCTGGAGCAGAGAGCCCCCCTTCTCCCTGTTGCCTGTGTGGGGCCTGCTCCTTCTGGGGAAGGGGCTCGGCTGGGGGTGGGGAGCGAGGGGCCGGCTGTTCTTGCACCACACCTGGGGCCTGTGCTGGCAACACAGACGTGGAGTTCAGAATTCATAAGTCCCCAGGAAGTTTAGCCACATGTGAACAAACACGAAGGTGCTCGCTGATCCCCACTCTAACATTCTAGAATCTGTGATGAACCCACAGGCGGAAAGGATGGTGTCGAACGTGAGATCATGAAGAGCGACGGCTTTGGAATCAGAGACATGTTAGTTCAATTTCAGCTTCCCCTATAATTGTGTGTCATCTGGAAGGCTCCTTAACATCTTTGAGTTTCAGTTTCCTCAGCTGTGAAGTGAGGATGACAATACCTGATGGCAGGGGAGTGCCTGGCATGCAGTAAGCACGGGACAAACAGCCTCTGAATCGGTCAGGGTCTCCAGAAACGCAGAACCAATGGGTTTTACACACACACACACACACACACACACACACACACACACAGATCACATGTACATAGCTATAGACAGGTACAGATATACAAGAGGAGATTTATTATCATAATTGGCTCACGTAACTATGGAGGCCAAGAAGTCCCGTGATGGGCCACATGCAAGCTGGAGAACCAGGAAACCCAGTGGTGTAATTCGGTCTGAATGCGAAGGCCTGAGAGCTAGCGGAGATGATGTTCAAGGGTAGGAGAAGACGGATGTCTCAGCTCAAGAAGAAAGAGAGCAAATCTGCCCTCAGTCTTTTTGTTCTACTCGGGCCCTCGATGCATGGATTGAATGACACCCAGCCGTGCTGGTGAGGGCGCATCCTCCTTAGTCAGTCTACCGATTCAATTGCCAATCTCTTCCAGAAGCATCCTCACAGGCACACTCAGAAACGATGTCTGACCAGCTATGTAAGCATCCCTCAGCCCAGGCAAGTCGGCACATAAAATTAACCATCGCAGACTCTGTACTAGATACCTTGAGTGCATGCAAGTTACGGCATCATCACATTGCAACTTAATGTTCTTGTGACTCATTTGCCCTTTAAAATTATTCAGTGGGTGCAATATTGCCTGCCCCAGAAGGAAATTCCATCAGGTGCACGTTACAGCACTCTAAGTTCCTAGTAGCTTCAATTCAGAAACTGGACATTGGTCCAGTGCAAGATACTTGAAATTCTGAACTAGATTCAATGTTCGATCTCCTCCCTGCCCCTGGCTTGGGCGAGCCTAGGTGGAAGGGGGCTAGGGGGCAGGTGAGAAGAAGCAGGGAGGAGAAGAGGAATTAGGAAAGTTGCACGTGGCCTTCTGCTCTCTGGGTGTGCAGAGCACTCCCTCTGGCGAGTTCTTTGGAGGTTCCCACCAGCTCCCTTCTGCAGACCCCTTGACCCAGTGACTGTATCAATATTTTTAATCTACAGGGACCGTAAAAAAGGAAACCCAGACAATCTTATTTCCTTTCTTTTAAAAAATATCAAATCCTTTCGATCACTTCAGATGTATTTCCAAAGTGATGGTTTATTCAATAAAAATCAAAAGCCCAGATAATCTGAGGGGAAACATCACTCTGAAGCGACGCGTGGAGAAGGGAAGCGCTGTGTTAGGAAGGCACACGCGGCGACAGGTGCACAGCACCCTGGCCTGGGCACTGCAGGTGCGGCGCAGCACACGGAAGCCCTGTGTAGCGTCACTGAGCATGCTGTGTGGTGAGGCGATACCCAGCCTGTGCCTTCGCCGGGGTCCACACACTCGTGCTCCAGGCGGGCGGCTGCTTCCAGCCCTGCACGGCCCCACTGGTCGCACATCACTTCTGTCCTCCTGTGGCTGGGGCCTCAGACAGAGTGTGTAGGACATGCCCACTCTGCCCCTCTGTCCTGGGCTGGTCTCTCTGCCCCTGGGAGACACCACGCCCCTTGCCTGATGCCCAGGCAGCCACCTGCGCCAGAGCTGCATGTGTCTTTGCTTTCTTGGGAGTGACTCACGCACAGGGTCTCTGTTTTCCAGCACAAGGACCACAGTGCAGGTTTTCTGAGGAATCCCCTAGAAACCCCTTTTCAATAGTCTTGGGGTTAGAGGTAACCCCAAGTGGGGGAGGGTGGGTATCTCCCCCCAGAAATCCCGAATCTTTCCCCACAACTCTGTCACCTTCCTATGTGACAGTCACTGATCTGTCCACAGGTCCCAGAATGGCACTTTCTTGGTACCAGAATGGTGCAATTTCTTCTAGAATATTCACTGTGTGAGGTCCACATATAGGGATTGGTCTCACATTCACAGTGGTACAATTTTTATTATATAGATTCCTCTGCTGAAACTTTAACTTTGGCATCCTTTTGTACACTTAAGAGGCCCAGCTTTAAATCTTGTGGAAATTGTGGTTACACTGCCCCTCCTGGCCAAGTCCTGGTTGGTTTCCTCCCTCTTTGCCCTCCTAACAAGTGGCCAGGGTGTGGTTACCCCACAAGCCCTCTTTGAGGCTTACCTCGTTCCCCACAACTTTGAAGAACAGGCCCCAGATGAATGGCAACGGTCTTTGGTGCTGAACCCCAGGTCCAGTGGGAGGTCCTCACAGAGACTCAGATCAAGTGGACATCTGCATAGGCACCGTGACTCGGCGGACAGAGGCCAGGCCTCAGCACGGACTCTTCTGCCCCAGCAGAGCCTCGGCTCAGAGGTTGGCAAGATACCTGGTGTCTGGCCCAGGTCAGAACTAGGGGAGGCTGCAGTGGGAGGTCAGAGGGGTGATGGTGGAGAAGGCCCTTCTCCAGGTGCTGGCTCCCTGGGTCTCCCCAGGTGGCCTGGAGTCTTCAGGCTCCTTCCCTGCCCGGGCTCCTGCCTTGCCTTCCTTTCTTACTAACCGGAGTCCACTGGGGAAGAACCTTGCTAGGACTGTTGGGGGAGAGGGGGGCAGGGGTTCCGAGGGATGGGCACAGTGCCCTTTTCCGGACTGCTTGCGGAAGCAGCTGGATGGGACCCCAACAGTCCCCGCTTGCTCCTCACTCAGGACATCTCCGGTTGTGAAAGTCAGCCGCAGCCTGAGCTCTGAGCTGGCCCGGGGAGCAGCCCTGTCTGTGCTTCCCCGTCTGGCTGATGCCTGCACGCTGGCTCCAACAGAGCGCACACCTAGTTCTCGTGCTGGGGCTCAGGCCAAGTGGCCTCGTCTCCCCTGCAGCCTCCACGTGGCTCCAGCGGGTGATTTATGGCTGCCCATTAACTCCACTTAAACGGCTCGGCTCAGAACATCGGGTCTGTGGTGGAGCAAGCTGTGATGTTTGCAGGGACATATGGTCAGGCTCTTCTGGGGACAGATCAGGCTCATGAAGGGACAGATGCCTGGACTTTTGCTGCCTGGGAAAAGTCAAGCTCCCTCTTAATTCATCAGAAGGCAAACCAGACCTTCTCCTTGCCTCAGCCATTGCCCACGGCGTGGAGGGTCCTGGGGCTCTGCCTGGCCCTCTTGCCGCAAGTGCCTGCCCTCCATTCCAGTTCTCTTGGAGGGAGGGGGACCAGAAGTCTAGACCAGTGGTTCTTAACCCTGGAGGGCCTGGGAAAACACAGATTACTGGGTCCCATCCCCAGCATTTCTGATTCAGTAGGCTAGGCTAGAGGCCAACAAAGTACATTTCTAACAAGTCCCAAGATGATGCTGATGCTGCTGGTCTGGGAGCCACACTTTGAGAACCACCATCCCAGACCAAGCTTGGCACTGGGCCCCTCCCGGGGAAGGTTAGAGAGCAGCCAGGGCTGAGGTGGAAGACTGATTGGCTTTAGGCCAGGGAGATGAAAGATTTGGGTGAGAGAGCTTTGAGATGCTGAGTTCCAAGCAGAGATTTCAGGGATTCAGATTGCCAGATGCCAAGTTGTTCTGAGCGTAGATCTCACAAGGTCCAGGATGGGCTTGAGGCAAATTGTGTTGATTGATTTAACACATTGACTGCCATGTGAGTTGTATTTAACTCACGATAGTTTTGACCCTGGGGCCTCGTGAAGCACATGTAACTCATACGTCTCTATGAGTAGAGACGTGAACTATTGGGAGCTGCGTGAACTATTTTTTAAGTTGCATAGGACTCACGCACAGAAAACAATAAAAAATAAATTTTTTCATTAAATTAGAAAGGATTGTTTTGTTTTTTAAGTTTTCATTCTATTTTCATAATAAAACACTGTGGCCCCAAGGAAATTTTTTTTTCTAATTAAGTGAAAATCAACCCCAGATCAGTCTGAGACATGGGTCTGAGAACCCAAACAGCGGAACCCGGGTGGAGATATGCCGTGCCTGTGGTGGCTGGCTGGGTTTCCGTGTGGCCTGCCCGTGAACCCCGTGGGAAGATGTTGGATCATCTGATGGAAGCATTGTCTTCTGGATGGGCCGATGGACCTCAACGTTGGCTCCAAAACTCCGCTCCTGATGGCTTTCGGACACCTTCTCCCTGTCTCCTCCCACCAACCCCACCGCTCAGGATGAATGCGCGCTGCTTCCTCATTGCCAGCTGTGATGAGGAACCAGGTTCAAAGCACCTGCTCCAGATCTGATTTGCAAGCTCCTGCACTGGGCCCGAGGGCTTGACAAGATGACTGAGTCAGCTGCACGTGTGTCCCATCCTGATCACGAGCTTCAGGGGGCCGATGTCTTTGCACCTGGTTGGCAAAGTGCAAGGTGCAGTCCAGGCTGAGGCTGCAAACAGCGGTGCAGTGACCTGAAGCTGCAGCAGTGCTTGGGCGAAGGGGAGGAGATGAAATCTGGGCCATGGGGCTTCTCATCTTTCAGCAGAGCTGAAGGAGCGGGGCGGGGCTCCGGCTGTGGACCAGCACACAGAAGGTTGGCCCTGAGAGAGATGGACATCTTGAAAAGTGACACTCTGCTCAGCAATCCATCCCTGAAAGCTTCCCGCCAGGCACCTGGGGAGGCCGTGTGAGGACACCCCTCTGCTTGCAGAGCTCCCTCTGCCCTCCTTTCTTGCACTTTCGAATGCCTCCTCCAACTACCCACCCTGCCTTTTGGGCTTTGGCAATTCTCTCCTCCCCAGCTGCCAGCCCTGGGGTGTGGAGTTTGTGGCCAGCATGGAGATTTGTGAGGGTGAGGGCCGGGGGGAGAGGGGCACAGTCGAAGTCCATTCTGTGTTTGTGTTTAGTGTAGTTGGGGATTGCAGAGCAAGAGAAACAACAGAGGAGAAAATCGAGGCTCAGAGAAAAAGCGACTTGGCCAAGGCAGCTCTTGGTTGGCAGAACTGGGATTCGATTCCAGGCACCCACAGCTCTGGCTCCAGGGCCTGGACTCCGTTACCTCCTCCTCGTCCGAGCTGTCCTCTGAGGCTCTCTTGAGAGCCACCCGTAGACGCTGGGGTAGCAGGATGACTCTTGTGCCTTCGCGTGCAAATTCTCTGCACCTGTGTGGATGTTCAGAGTCCACTGTCTCTACATACGTGCCCATCAGGGTTTCATCAGGGGAGCAGGCCACTGTGTGTTACGGGGTAAGGGATTTCCTATAGGAATGAATCCTCACATGAGTGGGGGGAGCTGGGCAGAGTGGGGAGTGGTCACTTTGAAAGGCTGAGTTGCCCAAGTGGCTCCCCCAAAGGGGGAGCCAGGAAGAGTTGACAGGATGCCAAGCACCGGGTGATGGCCCAGAGCCCCCGTGGGAGGGCAGGGCTGGACGGGGAAAGAGCTGGACCAGAAGCGAGGAGGGTCCCGTGGCTCTGCCTGCTCTTTCTTTGGTTCTCATGGATGGAGGGAGGTCAGACAGGTGGATTGGTATTTATTCGCCACTCTGCAGCTCCCTGCCGTGGCGTGGAATCTCGCCCTCGATGGAGTGCTGGCCTCTGCTCCACTTGTGCCTCCAAAGCCATTGCCAGCCCCACTTCTGGCCAACTCTTGGATTCCGGGAAATAGCCCCGTTTAGCCAAGCTGTCAATAGAATTATTGCCACGATATATTTTTGAGTTTCTGGGTTAATGGCCCTTAATTCCCTCCTGTTTGCATTCACTGGCTACAAAGCCTTACACCAGAGAGGAGGAAGAGAGGAGACGCTAGGGGCTCCAAAAAAAAAACAAAAAAAAAAACAAAAAAAAAACAACCAACCAACAAACCAAAAATCTCCGGAGGAAAATCTCTGGACCTGTAACAGAAGTTAACAATTTTTCCTTAGCAGGCAAACTCCTCATGGCAGCGACGTGAAGACTTTGTCCTGAAGCCTGCAACCAGGGTGATCCAATGCCCTCGTTTGCCCCAGTTCCGAGTCTCATCTGCTGTCCCAGCATAACCAGTGACCCTGCCTCCCTGCATTCCCAAGCGTTTCCGGTCGGGATGACAAACTGCACACGGTCACTGGGCCTGCTGCTCAACACCGAGCTTGCACTTGGGGCTAGACGAGGAGGGCGAGGGAGCTGAGGGCAGAGGAGCTGGGGCTGCTGGGTTCCTCCAGCCCCCACCTCCCACCTTTGTCACCCCCGGGTAACCCTGGGAATGCAGTAACCAGGCTGCCACAAGATCTGGAGCTGGAACGGGGAGGGAAACAGAAGAGCTTCCCTGTTCTGCTGCCCCTCTGTTTCCAGGAACTTAAGGAAAATTCCTGTCGGGTGTTTCTGCCCTTCCAGGGTCCCCACTCAGCCCCCAGTGCCTGGGTTTGGTGTTTGCTCTGCTGAGGGATGCACTGGCTAAGGTGACACAGCTCAGTGCTGCCAGCAACCTTAACTTGTCCTGAGGCTGACAGGCCCAGGGCCGCCCACGGTCTCAGGCTGCTCTTGCTTCCCGGGCCATCTGCAGAGGGTCACTGCGGGGGAGGGGAAGGCCCAGAGGGGGCCAAGGTGGGGCATGGTGTCTGGGGACACCGTGATCTGCAGGGCACAGTGCTCCCTCCAGGAGGAGGGGCCCCATGTGCCTGACCTCCGTGGGATCCCACAGAGCACAGATATTTTGGCAGGTCCTTCTGGAGGGAAACGAGCTAACTATGAGAGTGGTTTCTGTCTGACAGCTCCTTACCTTCTTCTCCTTTGGCGGCTCTGCCTGCCTCGCACACAGTACGACCCACCATAGCAGTAGCAGCCCCGCTTTGCCTCCGAGCTCTGGCCTTCGCTGGCTGTGTGGTTTTAGATCACTTACTTAACTTCTCTAGCCAGGGGAGCTCTTCCTCATCACATGGGGAGGGTAATAATCACCCTGCGGGTTGCTGTCTGGGTTAGACTAAGTCCCTGCATAATGCCTGGCACATGGAAAGGCTCAGCGGCCGTCTCCTGGCTGCTCAAGGCCATTTGCTTCATTCAGTTTCAGTTCAGCGGACCCTCGAAGGCCAGGCATAGCTCCAGAGCACACTTTCTTGGAGAATCATGCTTTAATGAAGTCAGTGGTTAATTGAAATTCAAGGCTTTAACATCTATTTCCTTCAGGTCACCAGTTGAAGACATGAATGAAGAGATCACGAGCTTTGTCAAAGGTATTGTGCACGAATGTGTCTTAGAAACTTTCCAGCTCTTGTAGGAGAAAGCGGTCCTCTGGCTACCGCAGGGGTTGGGCGAAAATAAGCGCCATGATCAGAGGAGAGAAAGCTCGGCCTTGTCTGGGGGGAGGAGGATGTGGCCTGGGGCAAGTGACTGACCCTTCCGAAACTCACCTCCTGCTCTGTGCAGCTGTGGTGACACTGCCTGCCTCCCAGGGTGACTATAAATATTAGGACACCGCTCGTACAAGTCACTTAACAAGGTGCCTGACACGGAGCAATCATGCAGTCATGACTCTCGCTGTTGACATTCGGTGTTTGTCCTCGGCTGTACCCCCGACGCAGCCCAGCCGTTCTGCCCGGCGCCCTCTAAGCACTTCTGGCTCATCTCGCTTGTCGTCTTCCCTAGGTCACTTCTGGTCACCTGATGTGCTTTCCAGGCACCCCTTTCCCTGCCCAAATGCTTTAAGACCCCTTCGGAGCCCCGTCTCCCCATGAAGACCTCCCAAATTCGTCTCCTGAGTTCCTTCCGTTGTTTGGCACTTGTTACCTGCTGCTCAGAGTTAGCGTGCGCCTTCCGAGGGCACACGTGGTCTTCCCTCTCCCGTGGACGGTCGGATCCTCGTAGATGTGAAGTCTTTCTTTTCCATCTCCCCCTTGGGCCTGGTGCTGGGTCCTGCACACGGTGCTATCCGGTGGCACGGCCTCCCTCCTAGACCCAAGCTTTTGTGGGAAGACAAACTTGAGAACAGTTGAGTGTTTATCCCACAGGTTCCTCTGTTTCCCAACAACATGCCCAAGACTGCATCTGTCCGACCCTCCCCCTCATTTCCCAACATGGAGTTCTGGGGGTGCGGAAACCCGGAGGACAGGGGGACCCCAGGGTCCGAGTAGGCAGCTGAGAGCTGCATTTCAGCATTTAGGAGCCTGAGGCTGGAAGTATGAATGTCCTTCCCGGGCAAAATGTTGGCCCCAGAGCAAAGATCAGATCGGGGCCACCGTGGCCTTTGCCATTTAAGCCTGGTGTCTTCAAGTAGCTGAGGCCGTGGGGGGTGCGTGCCAGCGCTCAGAAAGGCATGAGAGAGGGAGGAAGCGGGGCCATCCTTGACCCGGGCGAGCCCCTGAGATTGACAGAAGCGGAGGTAGCGAAACTGCGTTAACATGTTTTTGGCTATGGAAGTCTTCCTTCGAACTTACCTTACTTAGAAGTTTGCATATAAAACAAACGAAGGTGGAGCCGCTCTGGGCGAGCCCGAGGCTGAGAGGCTTGAGGAGACTCCATGGATCCCAGGGTCGGAACTCTGGGCATCACAGACCTCAGTCTTCTTGCCAAAAAAGGAGGGATACTAGTGGTTTTTTAAAATTTTTTTCTTTCCAAAGTGCTTTGCCTGGATAGGAGCTGACCTTTAGTGCACGCTTGACTTTCTCATCGTTCTAGGAGGTTATGCAACCTAAGGTCACATTCCTGCTTTAGGCTCCTGCTCCCCCTCCTGCGACAGCGAGAGCACGTGAACGGATGTTGGCTGGATGGGAGGCTCGCCGGCGCGGGAAGGGGCGGCCCTAAGGGTGCTGCGTGCTCAACAGCCTTGTTTCTGTCCGGGGTGGGGGCAGCAAGGTACCCCCGAGAGGGGCTGCCGTGTGTCGAGGGGTGTGTGCGGTGTAGCGACGTGGTGTCTGCGTGAGGCCTGGCTGGGCAGGGGCCCGAGGGGAGGAGCGTGCACGTCCTTCTGTGTGTGGTCTTTCTCGCCTCGCAGCCGCGGAGGCCCTGGTTTGGATGTCACTCTCAGCCTTGGAGGCTTCTGGGCTGCTTCCAGCAGCGCTGGTTGGTGTTGAAGGGCCTTGGGTGATGGCTGTGGGAATGGCCCCAGCCTGCCTGGCCTTGGAGGTGGCTGGTTTTCCTCCGTGTCCCTGGGTGTGGGCAGTGGTGTCACAAGCTGTGTGGGAAAGCAGGGCCACCCGGGGTGGAGCACGGGACAGCACCGGGGTAGTCTGGGCGGGGTCGGGGAGGGAGGCAGGCGTGGGAGTCTTGGGGAATAAGGAGAAAAGGCTTTGAAAACCAGGATAAGGCACAGGCGTTTCTCCAGCACTTGGCTGTCTTTATCTCTTCAAATTAAAGCCAGGCCTCTATCGAAACAGCCCACTGAGGATTCTGCTGAGAAATTACAAAGGCTGGGGAGGAGTGGGTAGTAAATTGGACTTTTCTGCCTCAGTTGATGGTGTGTGTGTGCTGGGCTGGGCAATACAGCTTTTTCGTGTTTATTCATTCATCAACTAATTATTGAGTACCTGTGGTGTCCCAAACCCTGGCTTAAGGGATACATAAAATACAAGTCATGTTCCTTATCTCAAAGAGCTCACTGTCTGGTAGAGAATGCAGATAAACAAACAGATGGTGATATGATAGCGTCTCATATTATCCATGCTGATAAACATCAGTAGTACATGTGCTATTGATATACTATCCTTGGAGAGTCATATAACATATGTAATGTACTAAATAATATCTACATTGTATAAAAGGTAAAGGCCAATGGCAAAGTAGTTGGAGATTACATACATATTAGATATTATATATATCCAACTATTGTGTATATAACATATACCTCCAAGTACTTTGCATTATTCCTTACCTCTACTAACCTGGATGATGTCTGTGACATGTCTTTGCTAGTTGGTGGCGTGATTGGACTTGAACCCTCCAGGGTCCATTTCTTAATCACCCTACTGCACAGCCCCTCAATAGAGGTGGCTACAGGGTGCAAGAGGAGATTAGAAATAAGAAAATGGCCAGCTCTCCGTAGTGTGGCTTCCCCACCCTCGGATCCATCACCTGCGGTTCTAAAATACCCTGTTCTCGGGAAGCGGAGCCCGTGGAGACGGAGCCTGTTTCCTTGTGTGGGTTCTGCAGGGCCAGCTTGAAGACTTGAACACCTGTGGATTTTGCTGTCCACGAGGGTCCTAACTCCTGTTTAACTCTGTTCCAGGGAGTCGGGAGAGGCTTCGCAGAGAAGGAGTTGTTACGTAAAGCCTAGTGTTCCCAAATTTTGTGTGCATCCGTGTCGAGGCTGGGGCGGCAGGTATTCTGAGGAAGGAAGAACTGCGCGGGTGTGGACGTGAAGGAGAACAGGGCACCTCGTTTCAGGTCAGCCTGGAGCAGGCGCAGGACGCCCAGCCAAGCCCTCGCTTCCTGTCACAGAAGGCCATGTCGGCCTCCTATCAGCTGCCTGCAGTGCAGGCTCCAGGCCCTCCCGATGACAGCAGTGCTGGACGCGGCCGGCTGGGAGGCGGCGTGCGGGAGGGCGGGGCGGAGGGAGGCTGGAGCCGGTCTGTTTCCCAGCAGTGATACCACCCCAGCCGGCAGCTCTTTGCCAGCGGGGCCAGCGCAGGCACGGCGAGGGGGACTTGAGGGAGCCATCCGTGGTGTTGCTCAACCTCCGGCACGTGGAGTCCGACTGCCGGGGTCAGCGGCGAGCTGAGTCTTGCTTCGCATCCCTCTCCTGCGGCCTGCTCTCTGTCTGGCGCGCCTGGCCAGCTGACGGTGAGGCTTGCAGGCAGAGGGACGCCTGTCTCCTGGTTCTGGCTGTGCTTCTCTAGCCAAACAGATGCTCAGGACAAATAAACAGACCAGCGAGCCTTGAGAGGTTGTGTCAGGCTTAGTTGAGACATGCCGTCCTTTTTGAAAGCTGTTGATGTGCTTAAGGAGATCAACATCGGGGCGAGATCGTATCTGGCTGCGCATGAAGGCCAGAGTCTCCGCTCCTCCGTCATGACGGCATCCGCTGTGTGGGTAATGCTTCGCTGCGCTCGAAGCCCTGAGATCACCGCTAGCAAACAGTGACCTGGGGCCTTGCATTCACGCTCTGGGACACCAAATCCCGAGCTCTTCCCCTGCCTGCGTAGACTCACAGCCTTGGTAGGTTAGTCCTGATGACAGTAGAAGTCCCCTTAGAAATTGCAAGCCCTGATTTGACCGATTCTGTGATTGTATTGGTCACAGGTCCCTTGTTTCCTTTAAGAGAACAAACTCGGGAAGCTGTGGGACCCACCTGGGAGGGCTGGTCTGAGGGGCGGCAGGGCTGGGGCTGGTGCCCGTGTCAGACCTTCGCCATCCCGGGTGGGAGGGAGCCAGGCACAGGAGGTGAACAGACCTGAGTTTTTGAACACTGCCCCACTTGGCAGGTCCTTGGAGGAGTTCCCTAACTTCTCTGAGCCCTAGTTTTTCTCTGGGTAAAGTGGGGATAACGTACATGATGGCGCTTGGGGTTTTGTCCGGCTTCACAGGGTGAGCGTTGGACAGCTGTAACCTCCCTTCCCACTCTTCCTCGCTTGTTCCTCTAGTCCAATTGCTCGGCCCCTTTCTTGTCCCTTACTTGCCGCCTCCTTCTCAAGTCACACCGTGCTCCTCAGCACACCCCGCAGGCTCCGGTGAGGCTGATCACGTGGCTGCCACACTGCGCCCACCCAAACTCGCAGGAGGGCGTGGGGGGCTTGAGTGGCACAACCCTGGCACCGTGCGTGGACAGCGCTGGCCTGCGCACCTGCTCAGTTGTGGTAGCTGTGCCTACTGTAGTTACATGAGACTCATGAGGAAAACCTTCAGCGATTCACAGAATCTTGGGGCTGGAAGGGACTTTTGCCATCATTCTTCTCTGTTTCCTCTTCAGCAGGTGCGGCCTCCGAGGCAGAGTAACTTCAGATCTGGGAGTAAATCCCAGGACCAGCTGATTCGTTTGTTCATTTCACACACATTTATTGGACACTTACTCTGTGCCAAGCACTGGACGTCGGCCCGTGGAGCTGAGTAAGACGCATGCCAGCCGTGAAGGGCTCATGGACTACTTGGGGGACAGACACGTACATAGGGTGCAGTACTCTGGGGTAAGGGCAGCAATAAAAGTATGAGGGTCCCTGGAGAGTGCAGAGGAGGGACCGTCGTACACCCTTGAGACTTCAGCAAGAGCTTCCTGGAATTGGCGGTGCCGAGCAAGACTGTAAAGAGGTGGAAGCTCGTCAGTGACGTGGTGGTTGTTGGGGGTGCGGCCACATGGCGGCTTCGCTATTTCTGCTGAGGGAGAGGACAAACCCCATATCGTATTCAGAGAACTAAGCGGCTTCCTGACTTCTGCAACCAGGTTCCAGGGAAGAAGTAGGTTTCGAGAAGGAGTTTAGAAAAAGTGAGAGAAGTTAATTGGTGAGGTGAAATTCTCCTGCTGAATGAGGCCTTGAAGGCAGAAACAACGCAGTTGTGTGTGGGTTGCAGGAGACCAATTGGAGCAGCGAGGCAGAAGCTGGTAGAAGGCTCTGAGATCTATCCCCTTTCTCAGCTCCTCTCCCCCAGATTATAGAGGAACACTCACGTCTCCTCAACATATGTTGCTGCGGAAGCATCGGGACGAAAGGAGTGAGGAGGCAGGAGTGAGGAAGCAGGCCTGTCACCTGTGAGCGTGCAGTGGGTGTGCTTGAGTGTGGGTGTGTCACCTCCTGGAGGGCAGAAGGCTGAGCTGTGTGTCATGAGCAGGGTCCTAAATGGCTGGTGCAGTCAACACAAATGTCACAATTTTCTCAGTTACCTACTCACTGCCCAGAGGGGTCTTGGAGAGTGTCACCTGAGGAAAGGGCTTCTTGTACATTGGGGGTTAGAGGGTCACCTCACAATATGCAGCGGATTCTAATACATTTTCTGTTGTAATTCAGTATTAGTCAGGGTTCTTGGTTGTAAATTAAAAAAACAAACCTACTCGATAAACTTAAGCAGAAGATAAATTGGTTGGAAGGTATTTCTTAGCTCTTATGATCTCTGGGAAGATTAGTGCACCAGTTTTGGGCACAAACCAAGGAAAGCCTCAGCCAAAATCCTACCCTGGGAGCTCTGGGTTCAGGAGGTGGCTCCTGGTGTCACACCTTTGGACACTATTGCCTCTAGAAACCCGCCACTACAAGAATGGCCTCCTGACACTTCTAACTGATCCTTGGCTTTGCTGCACGAACTCAGAATTAAGCCCTGCATGGAAGCCTCTGACTGGCCACACTCAGGTCACGTGCCCTTTCTCCAGCTGCCAAGGAGGCAAGGAGAAGGATCCTTGTGCCCCCTTCAGCTTCCATAATAAGGGAACCCTGTCTCCCACCTCATTTGAGATTTCCTTCCTGAATAGAAGAGTGTTTGAATGCTGAGTGGCCCCAAATGACAAATAACTTCCATGTTTTCTGACCTTCCGGATCTGGCTCTCAAAGATACTTTGCTCTCCAAAGCTTCCCACCTTTGGTTTCATAGCAATTCTGACGGCTGAGGAACTGAGGCGTTTTCTTGACCACGCTTAGAAGCCGCCATCTTTAAAATTCTTAACTGGGCTCTTCCAGCTTCTTCCCTGAAAACTGATACCATTTCTCTTTGAGCGAAAAGAAATATAACTACCTAAGTGTAAATGGGATTCCCACTTCCTCCGAGAGATTCCTGCCAGCTTGTGCTGTATTATGTGTGTCAGAGGCAATGTGCTATTCAAAAGGAAAGGGGCCACTTAGTCTCTCAGCTTTTCTCTGCTTCGACAAATGGCATTGATCACGCTCTCACTGTTTAAGGCTCAAGTTAAAACACTCAGAGCCACCTAGACAATTCTTTTCCTTTAAAAGAAAATGTTTAAAAACAGCTTTATTGAAGTATAATTCATATACAAAAGATTGTACATATTTAATGTATGTAATTTGGTAAGTTTGGACATATGCATACACCTTTGATACCCTTACCACAATCAAGGCAATAAACATAGCCATCACCTCCAAAAGTTTCCTCGTGTCCCCCACACCGCCTTTTCTATGGAAAGAACACTTAACGTGAGATCTACCCTCCTAACAAATTTTTAAGTGCATATTACAGTATTGTTGACTGTAAGTGCTGTGCGGTACAGCAGACCTCTAGAACTATGATAATTCATCTTGTATAACTGTAAGTTTACACCCATTGAGCAACGGCTCCCCATTTTACCTTCCACTTGGTTCCTGGCAACCACCAATCCATTCTTTGCTTCTGTGAGTTTGACCGTGTTAGATACCTCTCATACGTGGAACCATGCAGTATTTGTCCTTCTGTGCCTGGCTTATTTCATTTAGAATAATGATCTCCAGGTTCATCCGTGTTGTTGCAAATGGCCAGATTGTCTTCCTTGTCAAAGCTGAAAATAATATTACGTTGTATGAATAGACCACATTCTCTTGACCCATTCATCTACTGCTGGACATGCAGGTTGCTTCCGTAACTTGGCTGTTCTTAATATTGCTGCAGCAAACATGGCAGTGCAGGTATCTTTTTGAGATCTTATTTTCAGTTCTTCTGGGTATATATTCAGAAGTAAAATTGCAAATTTAAAATAGAACGGTCATAGACCATTCTTTTTTGATCCTTTAATGCATCTCATTTGGGTTGCCCAGGAACCCCGCCATCTATGGGTTTACCGTGTGGAGTCAGAGGGGAGGATTGGGGAACCTGGGTGGGAATGTGGGTTTTAAGGCTCTTTGGAATTCCAGCAAGGCTTGTGCCGATTTACCATAACAGGCAACTTTGGCTGTGGCCCCAATACAGGCTGAGAGAGTTCATCTTTTTAAAAGGGGTCGGTCCTCCATTAGTCAGGGTACTAGCATGATCCAGGGAGGGAACAATTCAGGCCATTTGCTTTGCTTCCTTCCTTTTCCTGCTCCCTTATTTTTCGCCAGTTTGTTGCTTCCTAATCCCGTCACTGGAGAATGAAAGAAAAAAGAGGAAGTAAAAATTGTCCCGTTGCCTTTACATCTTACGCGCTCTCCAGAAAAAGTTTTCATGGGGATGGCTAAAGATGTGGTAAGTTAAAATGAAATCAATACACGGTTATTACCCATGCCTTTCTGCTGCCCTCTAAATTTTCTTTCTGTCCATGTAATCTCTTCATTACGCTCCAGGAACCTTGCCAGAGACTGCACGACCAGGGTCTTCAGGAAACCCCGTAGACATGAGGTTTCATCAGCAGAAACTATGGCTGATCCAAAACCAGAAAGGAGATAATTTCTTGAGTGTCCCCAATTTTTTCAAAGGTCAGAGTTAAGACTCCCACTCCCAGGATCTTTATGACATCAAACTTGCCTCACAGGGGACCAGGGGGCAGAGGGGAAGGGTAACATTTTAACAGATCACATTCCCAAGGCCAATCCATTGAGGAGTAGGATTTGGAGAGGCTGGAGGGAGCAGGACTTTGGTTCTTTAATCACTCAGGTATTTGCATTACAGGAGATGTTCCTGCTCTCCAGGACCAGAACTGTAGCTAATTTCGAGCCCAGGCCTTGGAAGTTTCTGAGGATCCCAGGGTTCAAAGCCCTATTGCCAAGTGGAACTTGAATGTCACAGGCAGGTGGCATCACCAAGCAGGAATAATTCCTGCAACTCAGCTTTTCCTCCTTTCTCTGCCTCCCCTTCCCTGGACGCCAGTGACCACGAGCTGCATTCCTTCGTTATCACTCTTCCTTCCACAGACGGGACAGGCACAGCCCAGGACACCAATCCGTGTGAAAGTTCTCCAGCCTGGTGGGAACGCTGCTCCCAGAAGGAGTCTGACTTGTTTCAGAAGCTTATCTTCTGGCACTCGCTCTTCCAAAGAAAAAGGCTTCGGCAGCAGGATAAACGAGGCAATCCCGGTGCATGTGAGATGGAGCCAGTTATAAGCAGACTCACAGCCTGCCCAGGGAGTGCAGTAAGAGCGGACTGGATGTTGCCTAAGTCCCTCACCTACAATTTGTAACAGGGAAATGCGTGTGTTCCCCTTCTCCCTCTCACTCAGCCACACTCAGGGTCATTTGGGGTGGCATAATCAGCTGGGCTCGGGTGGGGTTACCAGGCGAAATAATGGTCACCCACAGCGGCCCCCTCAAGAGAGGCTGTGCCCAGGGTGGTTTCGCTGGGAGAGGGCGTGGACGAGCTGGTGTCCTGGCTGGAGTCTCTGCTGGCTGTTGGAAAGTTTAGCACATGCGTGCATGTATGTGAGAGGGAGGAGGTGTGTGTTTGTTGGGTCTCACTTGCTTCGATGGGTGCCTGGGTTCGAGGCCACGGCAATGGCGTGTGGGGCAGCTGGGGGGGGAGGGAGAAGGGCGGGAGCCAGAGGAGGAGGGGAGTGGTCTCACAGGAACGGGGGAGGCACGAGAAACGTGGGTGGCAGGAGAACCCACTTTAAGGCTGAGAGGAGTTTGGAAGCCTTTGGCTCCACACACTGACTGCCATGTGAGTTGTATTTAACTCGGGCTGGTTTTGAGCCTGGGACCTCATGAGGCAAATCCCAGCAGTTGGTTTGTAAAAATGTTACTTGTTGTTGTTCTTATTGTTATAATTAATATTGATAATTTAATTCTAAAAACGTGGATTGCATTGCATATAACTCACACACAGAAAACAATACAAAATAACAAATTAGAAAGGACCGTTTTGTTTTAATAAAACTGTGGCCCAGGGGAAAAGTTTGTTTTTCTAGTGTGGCAGTCAATGTGTTAAAAGGAGGGAAACTTTTTTCTTTAATGCTGAAGAAATAATTTTGTTTTTTTCCCTTCTCTTCTTTGGTTCTTTTCATATAACAATTTGTTGAACTCTCTGTAAAAACAACAAAAAAGTCCTTCAAATGGGTTCAAGCGACAGGACGCCCAGCTGGGCTCCCGGAAGGGGTGGAGCAGGGAGAGGTAGGCTGGGCGGGTTCTGGGACGCTCGGGCTGCCGGCCACCAGCCGTGCCAGCGCTGCCTGCCCACCCACCCGTTTGGGAAAGCTGCTCCTTAGCCTCAGCTTTTGTTTTATTTTTTATTGGCATCTTCTTTCACCCCTTTTAACTGTGTCCAATCAAATCGGCACATCTGAGGCCTGGGAGGACTGGTTGGAGCCACTCCATTACTCTGCCTATCGAATCCTGGGATTTCTGCTTCCCATCCCGCCCTGTCTTCCCTCTCCAACCCGCCCGACCTCTGCTGACATCGTGCTTTATCTCTTTTCCCTGTGTGTGTCTAACTCTGCCCAGATGTTTTGGTATTAAGGGTGGGGGTGGTGTTTCGTGAGAGGTGCAGCAAAACCACAGAGAAAGGGCCGTGTTTCACCATCCTTAGCCATACAGATCCTCGTTTGTCCCATGCTTTCTCCATTTCGCAGACGGAGAACTCTGAGTTACGAGGGACAAAATAAATTGCATGGCTGCTTTAACGGACCAGTAATGAGTGCGGTTTTTGACTCCTCATTGGTTCTTCCAATACTTACTCCCTTTTCTTACCCAGTTTTAGCTACTGTGGGGACAGGTGAATCATGGAATTTTACAGTCGGAGGGATCCTTAAAGAACATTGGCATACAGGGGCCTTCCAGCAGCGACCTGGAAAGGCCCCCTCAGAAGTCACTCACTCTATTTCAACTAGGGCAGTTGCACATTTACAGGTTTCATATCTTGAACTTTGGTAAGTTGGGAACCTCTCTGTTGTATTTCACACAACTTCAGTGTTTAATAGGTGAGTAAAGTGAGCCAGGCAATGAGGGGAAAAACCTGAAATGTTTGCAATCAAGAGCTCTATTTACTTGCAATCTGTCCATTACTTAAACAAAAAAGCAAACCAAAGCCCTAGTATTTTAATATTTAGGTGGCATTTATCAAGATAAGAATTAGAAATGCTTTACATAATCTTGGGGGAAAAGACAAGCTGAAGTTTTTATTAAAAATACTTTTTTTTGGCAGGATGAGAGAAGATTGTTGTCACTATAAGTGAGCACAGTGTGGGACAAGCTTCATTTTTATATCTTAAGAACATAAATGGTGGTGACATACTGACGGGAGATGAGGTCCGAATGTTGGATATCAACGTTAAGGCTTAGATTAAACTTCCTCTTAGTTAGGAACGAGTTGTTTTCTTTGGATGTTGAAAAGAACAGAGTCTAACGTGACAAACTGGTGAAAGTAGAGCTTGGTGATCACCTGGTGATATATTTCTACCATTGTCACTTCTCTGCTAGAAATACTTTGCTATTATAATCCTAAATGGAAAGATCTCACTTGGCCTCCAAGGGGCTGAGGAGACATTAGTAAAACAAAACAAAATGTCATAGAACCCAATTTGTAGCTCAGCTATGCAACTGTGCAGTGAATCTGACTTCAACATATCTTAGTATCTTGCCTTGCCGAAATATTCCTTTTCTTGGTGATGGCTTAAAACAACAATTCAGAATTATTTAAATTTTAGACCCCCTCAAGAGTGAAATCACCATTCTGTTCATTCATTCCATCATCTATTCTACCTTTCATTAATTCTTAGTCCGTTTGTGCTGCTATAACAGAATACTATATACTGGGTAATTTGTAATAAATAGAAATTTACGGCTCACAGCACTGGAAGCTGGGAAGTCCAATTTCGAGGTGCCAGCATCTGACAAGGACCTTCTTGTTGCATCACAACCTGGCGGAGGGCATCGTATGGCAGAAGGGCAAAGACAGGGCACAAGAGAGGGGGCTGAACCCACCCTTTTATAAGGAACCCACTCTCACAATAATGGCATTAATCCATTCGTCAGGGCAGAGCCCTAATATCTAATCACCTCTTAATGGTCCCACCTCTTAATACTGTTCCAGTGACAATTAAATTTCAACATGATGCTGGAGGAGACAAACATTCAAACCGTAGCACTTGTGCATGCGTGAGTGCAAGAGAGAGACAGAGACAGAGATTGCTCACACACATTAGTGTGAGAGACTGCATGCGAGTGAGTGAGAAAGAGCTAAGGGTAAGAAGCTGCTGCCAAGTGGGAGTTCTTGGGCTCCCCAGCCCTGCTTTAACCTGAGCAGCTCCTCTGTGATTGGCTGTTCATATTACAATCGCTTGATAGAGCTTCACAAACCGTAGTCTGGATGCAAGTAGACCTTGCTTTGCTTAAGTCATAGTTTTCAAGCTTTTTATTTAGCAATGACATTTTTTTCTCCACAATATCTTCTGATTACGTATACATATATACATTATATTATGATAAAATATATTGATAAATAGAATATGGAGAACAGATGAAACCAGAACGGAAGAAAGGATGGAAGGTCCAGAGCCCTGCCAGCTTGGCTTCCCTTGGTCTTCTGAGATACTTCCATGGAACGTCAGCGTTTCAGGGGACACAGCATGGAAACCACTACTCTAGACAACAGGTGTGTATTTAAGGTTATATTTAAGGGGAGTCTTTGCAGATGAAATAACATCTCATTTGCCCAAGGGGTCCTCTGTGCATTTGGCTGCTGCAGAACATCTGTAAAGAGACAGCACTGGAGAAGGATTTTAGGGGGACTGTGAAGTCGCATTTCTAATTAGGGAGCATAGCTGCAGCCCTGAGAAGCAAAGGGGTTAGCTAGGCTGGGCTGTTTAGGATCAGCAGAGGACTGGGGGGCATCCCCGATGAAGCTCATTGTGAAAGGGGGTGAGTTTGTCACGGAAAAACAAGCCAAGCTGGGTGTTGCCCCAGGCGTCGAGATGGCGGTAGCTCCAGAAAATCCTGAGGAAAGGTGTGTGGTTTGTATGTGGCCTGGAAAGACTTCAGGTCACTACCAATAACCTCAGATGGTCATTTTCTAACACTAAGTCCATGATCTGCTCACGTCACCACTGCCTCCTGCCTGGCTCCTTGCATTCCTTGCCCCCACCCTGCGCCCATGCTGCAGGCAGGCAGCAGGACCCCTTGGCTCCCCGGGCTGCCAGGGCCACCCAGTCAGCAGGCCCCTGTGCCCTCGCTCGGTCATTCCGTTTGTATTTGGAAATCAGGATTCCCTGAGTGACCTGAGGCAGGCGCGGGGAGGAGACTCGCAAGACGGTGGTGGGATTCCGTAAGGCAGAGGCCGAAGAAACCCGAAGGGTTGGTTCTAGCTGGGGACTAGTGCGTAATGAGATCGTTAATTTTCTTAATCCAACTGTAAGATTTTCTAATTAAAATGACCTCAGGAGATTTCATGGATAATCCTACCGTTCCTTTTTACTTTAGGGAAATCTTTGAACACCTTGGGTTGTCAGTGGTCACATCTGTGCAGTGGGCTACTGGAGACACACCAGCTTTCAGGGAATGCTATGGCGAACCCATGCCTCGGCCAAGTCATCACTTTCTAGATGGTCCATCTCATAATAACTCATATATGACTTTTTCAGATGATTGATTGGGAGTGGAGTTCAGACGGTGGTTTAAGAATAGACTTTTTCTCTGTGGGACACCAAAAAGCTTGTGGTGAACTGATCCCTGGCCTGGGGCCTCTTTAGCTCAGTTAATTAATTCTAATGACAAATATTTACTGTGCATGCTACTGAACGCACCAGGCAGTGCCCCAACTGATTGAGACAATCTGATATAGTAATGGAGGGTGGGTTTGGAAAACGAATGATTTTAAAACGTAGTTAGCAACTTAAGGGTCCGGAGAGACAATGCCAGACATTATTCTCGTGCTATTCTTGACAGCAGAGGAACCGGTACAGGGGGTTTGCATTGGCTATTTTGCCTCTGCTCTGTAGTTGGGGAGGGTGCAGTCCTTGGGCCCACACGCCAGTGTTTGTAATCCTCACAGCAGGCTCCCATGTCTTCTGGGTGGGCTTGTGTCTTTTGTTACATATTTGTCCCTGAATCCAGACCACTTCTGAACTCTCCTGGCACTGCTCAGGGGGTGGGCAGGCTGGTGACGGCCTCAGGCCTAATTGTTCGCTTCCCTTCAGCCCCTCAGTGCTAATTCGTTTGTTTGTATTTGAAAAAAAATCTCTCATTATTGTCTATCCTTTATTTCCCAGAATTTGACATGAAAGTCGTCATTGTTTTAGTTAGTGGCCTCCAAAGGAATAAACCATCTGAGCAACAACAACAACAACAAAAGCAACAATTCTCGGTGGTATGAGCTTCAAACTGTTTGACTTTTGAGTCTGGGTGTCCATTTTGTTAAAGCCGAATGTGCACTGAACTCAGGGTGGGTATAGGGAGGGTGTATTTATTTTTATACTCCTTTTGGCTGTAATGAAAACCAGCTGCTTCTCCAACAAGTGCATTACTTTTCCCATAGAAAGCCTCACAAACTAAAGCTGCAGGGTTTGAGCGTTCTGACATTTCCTAATCTAACCCGTGTGCTTTACCCTTGACCTCTCCGTCCTTTGGCGCTGACCATGCACTGATGGCTGCCTTCTCGCCTTCTGCTCTTGCGGCACCTACTGGCATGTTTAGTTTGTGGAGGACGGATGTGGGACCTCCCCACCTTAGTACTCACGGGGGTGGACGTGGAGAACCCCTCCTGAGCAGGGTGGCCCCACTCATCTGGGGTGAGGCCCGGCTTCCCTGCTGCTGCCTACAACTCCAGCTCCAAGCTGGGCACAGCATGTCGGCTGCTGGGAGAGCATTCCTTCACATGCACCAGTCCACTGGAGCATCTCCAGTGGCCTTTTCCCTGGCGGAGTGGCACTGAGTGACAGTCCTTCTGCAAGTGTCTGGGCCGATGCATGCGAGGGCGGGGGCGGGAGCAGGGACGCAGCGCAGGTCTGGCCACCCGAGGATGCGGAAGAATGATTTACTAGGTGCTTCCCTCGCTCGCAGGGATGGCGCAGGGAGGTGATGGAATGTGCTTTTCCCGGTAACAGAATGCTTTTGGCGGGGACACTTCCCACTTATTAAAAACGGGGCAATGAGGTGAGCTATACATGCAAACCCACATGTTGGAAAATCCAGACGAAATAAGTAAAGGCAAGGAGATGGAGTGCAGGCTGCCGGGAAGAAAGGAAAGGTTAAAAATAGGCCACGAGAACAAAGAGTGATGGGATTGGATGGGCAAGAGTGAGAATTCTGGAAAGGCAAGAACATCAGTAACAGGGAAGCACAGGAGGGACTTTGCTCCCCGCCCCCCACTTAGCAGCAGAGAGCGGGGCAGGGGAGACGGGAGACTGAATTTATAGGTCGGTGGAAGAAACAGGCGAGCATGAGAGTCAGGAGCTCAGGGATCGTTAGGTCACTGGACACCCATGAAGCTGTGGGTAATGTGCATGTCAGAAAGATTTGGGCAAATTTCCGCAGAACCAATTCAGAGAACCTGATACAGTGTGTCTTGACTCCTTTCGGAGGGACATGCTCTGCAGCACCAGAGACAGACACACGGCTGAGCCTTTCCAGCCATATCCGGTTTCCAGGGAATTCTCTTTCTGTTGTGGTTCCCATCACGCTTGTCTGTGTTCAAATACATTTAGCCTTTGATTCTGTTCGGCTTAGCGATTGTTCCTGTTACTCGGTTCTTTCCCGTGTATTTCTCCTTCCTCACTGAGGTTCCTAGGGGCAGGGGCGTGCCTTGCGTTTCTGTTGTGTAAGTCACAGCCTTTGAGAGGTGCGAGCGAATGGCAGGTGTAGAGGGCATGCAACTAAATTTGACCTGAAGCTCCCGCATAGTGTTTGAGGCTTGGCCTCAGGTTCCTCTGTCGCTAAGGAACTGTAACCTCGCTGGATGTGCGCACAGGCTGAGCCACTCTGGCAACAGGCAGCTCGGTTTCGGCCAATCGCAGGCAGACAACTGTTTAAACCGTGTTGAGATAAGGCAAGCGCCAGGCTGCAAACAGTCCAGCTGTTTCTGTGCCTCACTTCTGTTTTCTGTGCGTCGCTGTCTGCTTTCTGCCCGTGTGTGTTATCTGACCATGCGGCAGCCTGGGAGTCGCTCTGAACCTACTCTGGTTCTGGGGGATGAACGGTTTGCAAATTGTTCTTTGCTCAGTTAAACTCTGTTAAACTCAATTTGTCTAAAGTTATTCTTTTAATAAGGAACAGTGGTGCAAATGAGAACTCCATGGGCGAACTCAGCCAGCCTACCTGCCACCTGCCTGCCTGCCCCCTCCCTCTCTCTTTCCCTTCCTTCCTGTATTTATTGAACACTTACTGGCTGCCATGCACTGTTCTAGGCCCAGGAGATGGGCAGTACACAGACAGACAGCGCTTAGGTGTTAGAGGAGAGAAAGACAATACAACCGGATGAATACATGCATCATGCTCCTCGCAGTGGTCCCTGCTATGAGAGGGGTATGGGGGAGAGAGGGTCAAGGGCAGCAGGAGAATGTGCTGTGGGCTCTAGGTTATGTGGGGTGCCGGGAATGTCCTCTGACTCTTCAACATTGGTGACATTTGCACAGAGACCTGAATGACATGGAGGCTCTTAGTGGGGGGCGGTGCAGGTGCTGGGAGCAGCGAGGTCTGAGGACAGCAGGGTCCCTGTGCTGGGAGGGTGGGATGAGGCTGCAGCCAAGCGGGTGGCAGCGTGGGGGCCAGGTGAAAGCAGAGAGGGAGCAGCCGGGTCACACAGGTTCCTGCAGCTGTAGTGAAAGGGTGCTGGGCTCTGTCCCGGGTGAGGTGGGGCGCTCTCGCGTGGAGAGCGGGCTGAGACTGCAGGGGTTGTGAGAGGAGCTGAGGCTGTTGTCGGCTTGGACCAGGTGGCAGTGGCTGAGATGACAGAAGTGGTCAGATTTGGGATCTCTTTGGAAGATGGAGCTGACGACCTTCATTGGTGGGTTTGATCTGAGGAATGAGAGAAGTAGAGGAGTTAAGGAAGACTTGAGGTGTTTGGCCTTGGAGACGATGAGTGTGTAATTCAGTTTTGTGACTCTGGACAAGTTGCTGAACATAGGAAGTACTGAAATGAGAATATTTAATTAGTTCTGCTGGAAGGTCCCGGGAGACCCGGCCCAACTGGCCAGTCCTTATTTTCTGGAGTGTTCCCTTCAGGCCTGCATATCTTGCTTTGCATGGCTTCAGCTTTTCACATACTGCGCCTGCCACCGTGCCTGCACTCTCCGCTTCTCCCCCGATCTGTCTGAGTCAGGAATCAGCTGAGATGGAGCGGGCTTTTGAACCCTTTTGGTCAAGACTTCCTGTCCAATACTTCTAAAATGTCGTCAAAGTTCTGGACATCACAACCGGGGGGCAGACTGATGTACTGCGACCCAGTGAAAAACCCTGAAGACACTGAGAGCAACGGTTCCGTGAAAATTTCCAACCCGCGTGTCTCTGCACTAAGATTACAGCTTATGCCTGAGTGACCTCAGCATCGTTTTCATCCAGTTTGCATCTAGGGACTGATTGCCAATTTCTTTCAAAATCCTGTGCTGACTTTGCAAACCCCCCCAAATTTGGCTTTTATTCCCAGTTGTCTTTACTTTTGGCTTTGCTTTGGCTATGTGCTGTGCTTAAAACATTTTTAAAAGCATTCCAAGAATTTAACTTTGGCTCTTGTGGGTAAGTAGCCTGTTTATGCACCGTGATCCCGAGGAACCAGAAACCCACTAGTGCAACCATGAAAAACTTCTGAAGAACAGGAGATTCATCCTCCCGAAGCAAAGTTTGAGATCTGGTAACAACCGTATCTCTCAGCCCAAGGGTGGCTATGGCAGAGGCTGGTGCACGCTTTGCCCAGAGGATGGGGTGGAAGAGGAACTGTGGTGTCAGCCAGGATGGGGCAGTGGTGAAGACAGTCCTTTGGAGTGTTGAAAAAATTTAATCGGCAGGTGTGGGGGGTGGCGACTGGGCTGAGGTGAGTGCCTTGGGTTCCTATGTAAACAAACTGAAGCTCAATGTAAACAGTGAAACAAAACTGAAATTTTGCCAAGTAGAAACCACCAACAGACCCCTAACTAGAGGCTTCACCAATCAGAAACTGCCCACTGATGTGAACTGGGGGCTCCCCCAGATTATAAGGCGAACACCCAGCTGTAGCCGATCAGGCAATTCCTTTGCTTCTGCGCCGCTCAAGTGGAGCCCTCAGAACCTCTTCCGGTTCTAAGTGACGCCTGATTCATGGATTGTTCTTTGCTCGAATAAACTCTGCTAAGTTTAATGTGTCACAAGTTTTTCTTTTAACAGGGGGAACGCTGCTGCTTTAGCAAGCCGTGTAAGAAAAGGGCTATTAATAAAATTGTCAAGTACTATTATAAAGAATTATTAAAAATGAAATATATGTGATTAATGTTTAAGCAGATAGATAAGAATATACGAGGAGAGGTGGAGAAGATAGCTTGATGGTAGTTTCTCAGAGACAACATTAGAGCAGGTAAAAGCATCCCCCGTGGGGAATGCAGGAGAGGAAGGTGGAGAAGGGGCACTGTGTCAGGCCTTTTAGACCAGCCTCTGTGGCAGCCAGCAGCCTGGGCCCATCATAATCACCAGGGAGCTTAAGAATTTATCTCAAAGATTCTGATTCAGTGGGTTGGGTTAGGGTCTAGGAATCTGTTTTCAAAGATGAGTTTCCTCACACCATTACAAGGTGTGGCTGATTAACATCCAGATGCTTGAAGTCCTTGGCTGGGTGTCCACAACCTACGGCCCCTGGGACAAATCCAGTCTGAGGCCTGTTTATTTTGCAGTTTATAGCTAAGAATTTTTAAAAAACATTTTTAAAGCATTGTAAACAAAATCAAACTAAAGAAAAGCAAAAAAGAATATGTGACAAAGATGTAAGTGGCCTGCAGAGCATAACATATTTATTGCCTGGCCCTTTATAGGAACAGTTTGCTGACCCTTGACTTAGGGAATAAATAAACGCATAAGGTTTTTCAACTGTTGAAGAGGTGGTGAGGTCTGCACAGTTTTTACAATGAGTCACTCTCCATACGAGCAAGGGTACATTTGCTGTGGGTGTGGTTCTTATTGGAGTGGGACACACCGTCAGTTGAAAGACACCTATTGTTCGCAGGTGCTCTCCGGTGCAGTAGTATTCCCATGGCCACGTTAAGGTTCCAGGTAAGGTAAAGACCAAATGGGCTGCCCACTGAAAGTGGTGCTTGAAATTATTTCGACTTCTCTTTTGTTTAGCTGGAGAAGGGGAAAGCAGATTAGGCCTTGGAAGTTCAGGGAAAAAATTCCCAGTTACACAAACGTAAGGCACTTGAGTAGACATGTGTCGTCTTGAGATAAGGGTATAACTGTACTTTCTGAAATATGGCTTAGCAAATGCTGTCTAACCTTCTGGCGTACAAACCTGGACAATAGGGAGATGGGGAGGGTCAGTTTGTGAAAGGATCTGATCCCAGGACTCTCTTGAAAAGGAGGGACCTGCCCCCTGACCTTCACCCAGACTGGCCTAGACTCAAGACAATGGCTGGTTTTGTGTGATGTGTGCCCTGGCACCCAGCTCTCCTGCCCAGGGGTTCTGACTGGGGAGCAATGGCTGGGGGTGAACTGTGATGAAAGATCTGTAATTTGGTTCCCCCTGGGTGTCCCCAAGCTAACGCCATCTGAGAAATCCATCCTGGCTCCAGGGGCGAGCACTGACTGTTGACTGTAGGGTGAGTCATCTGAGCAGCATCCTGTGAAAGCAGTGAGCCATTTGGTTGAGGACAGGGTGCCTTTGGATTGAGTAAATCCTGGAGTTCCTGGAAAAATCGTGCACACGATAACCTTGAAACAGAGACATTAGATTTCTGCTGAAATGTCAGGGGCTTGAACAATTTACTAAAAAACCTAAAGCAATATTTTTACCCTGAATTTGTGTAGATGGGTCACATTCATTCATTCTGTGCAGGTACGGAAATGCAGGCATCGAGGAGTGAAGTAACTTGCCCAAGTCACACACTGGGTGGGGAGCGAGAGTCCAAGCCCAGTCCCGTGTGATTCCAGAGCCTGCTCTCCTTGCACGTCTCGTGGCTGCCTCTCGCAGAGTCACAGATTAGTAGGGAGACCTTGCTGCTTATGCACCATTTTCAAATGAGAATACCAAAACTCAGAGAAGTGAAGCAACTTGTTCGAGATTGTCCAACTAATTACTAAAATTCCTACGGACTTGCTTCTGGATTAGGGGGATCTGAGTTGCCATGGACTTCTAAGAACTTCTTATCAAAGGTACTGAGAATGTCAAATGGAGCCAGTTGAAACCCTTAGGGACAAAGGAGCATTGAGGGAAAGGTGAGATTTGCAAAGTGAGCACATTTCACTTTTCTTAATGACCTGCTAGTTGATGCCCTCTTTGAAGGGCTTTTAGGAGGCAGGAAGGTCTGAGCTACTTCTGGCAGTTTGGTCCCAAGGAGTACCTATTTATTTATTTAGCTCTTTAAACATTAACTTGGCGAGTCTAAAGCAATCCCTGCCCCTCAAAGTTTGGAGTTCACGGACATAGGCCAGGTATAGGAAAAGTCCTCTCTACTCAACTCAGTACCCCAAGAGAGCATGAGTCTCACTTGACCCCCAGCCATTGGGTCCCTCTATATGTAACCTGGTCACCTTGATTCCTCAAAGAGCTCAGACACAAATGGCCGTGGCAGAGATGCCCAAGAAGGGGATTGAAATCAAAGAAGTCTTCAAGTTCCCCTTCCAGTGCTCTATCTGAGAAGTTGCCACTGCCTAGGAGAAAAGCCCGAAGCCCAAGGTCATCTCTGTGAGTCAGATTCAGTTTTCAGAGTGCCAAAGGTAAAGCCCAGGTTTTCTCACCTGTGCAGCTTCCTAATGTACAGGAAGAGAATCCCTGTTAGTAACTCAGTTTCTGAAGATGGTATCATGGACCAGTGCCTGGAGAAGCTGCCAGATGGTTTTTGATGGCGGTTAAAGGCAGGATCTATTCATCTCGTTGGGTAATTTAGGTGAGGCCTTTCCCAGAGGTAGGAGATGGACTGTGCACCTCTTTAATTTCTTGGCTTTGAGAGTTCATAGTATTGCCAACAAGAGCTGAGTCAAATGGAGACGCATGGAAACGTGACGGGAACTGTGTTAGTGGGGCAGCCAGCCGACGTGGGGCAGCCAGGCTGGGGTGACTCAGATAGTTGACCCTGTTTCCAGCTTCACCTCCCCCCTTAGTAGGTAGGAATTTGGGTACGACACACAGAGTGGGTGCTCCGCCTTTGCCTTTTCCTCTAGCTCCGCCCGTCCTGGCAGTCAGAAGAAGATAAGCAGCTCGGGTCCAGCCTGTTCATCCATGAAGTGATGGTTATTTCTTTGTGGGCTCATTGGTGAGATACTCAAAGAACGTTAGAGCCATGAAGAAGCCTTAAGGAATTTCTTGTTTAGTGCCCTTGTTTTCAGGGGAAGTGAATAAGGTTCAGAAGCGCGTGTGGGTGATGTGGGTGACTAACTCAAGGCCCACACAGAGTGGTAGGGGCAGGGCCGAACTGGACCTCTGGTCTTCAGGTTCTCAGGTTTACGACCCGCTGCGCTGTGTCCTACAGCCTCTCCTCTCCAAAACGGGGGCTTATTAAAATCCACAGTCCATCCCAAAAGGAGGGAGGAGGCTTATTTATCCATTTATTAAAAATGTTTTATTGATTTGCCCATGGGATAACAAAGAACAAGACTGATGAGCCGCCCACCCCCCACCATGGTGCTTAGAACCAGATATTTGCAAAGAGCAGTGTGGACTTAGTTATCTTGCTCTCTCGCTTTCTTCAGTTGGTAAGAAACGGATACATAGAAAAGGAGATTTTAGGGAGGCGGAGGAGGATGTTCACAGGGAGGGAAATATTTGGTGGTTTCTTCTTCTTCTTCTTCCTCTTTTTCTCTTTCCCTTCTTCCTGCTCTCCCTCCTCCCCTCCCCCTCCTCCTTCCCTTCTCCTCTTACCTCCCCCCTCTTAATTGTGGTTAGCTGAACTGCATCAAACTCTTTTAACTCCTCTCAAATTCAGTTGCTACTTTCTGGTAAACTTGAGTTGCCATGGTGAGAGAGTGGCCTGGGACAAGTGAAATGGAAAACACTGGAAACAGCGGCCTAACCCAGAGCGACATACCGCGAAGAGTTAATTAGAAGGACCTGCCATGTGTTTCCCATTCCCTGCAACAGATTCTATTGCTTTATGATTTATCACCTGTTTTTCTAAGCAAAGTGTTAGTCCTCAGTCTCAGCTCTCCTTTCTTGAATGTATTAAGAATGGTTGGGGGCAGAGAAGGTAGGGAAAGTAGACTAAATGAATAAATTCCCTGTTGTTCCTTTAGAAAGCCATTGTAGACCCCTCCTGCGGCTCTATTGTAGCTGTCGCCTTCTCTCTTTCTTCCTGTTTCCACCACTGATCTAATGACATCCACTTGAGTACATTATACTTGAGCATAATTCTCTTAGGGATTATTAGAACTCACTCGTGAAAGTTTGCCCCGAAGTCCGCAACAAAACAGTCCACTGTGTTTATGTGACACTCCAGCGGCTACGAAGGGCCTCACGTTTCATTTTGTCCCATCTTCACAGTAGCCTCGAGCCGTAGAAATGGTGGAGCTACTGTAGCTATTTCTTATTAATATTTACAAGAACAGAAATGGAGGGTAAGAGCGGGGCTGATGGCGTGGCGGCGGTCACCCACAGAGGCATGGGTGTAAACCTGCCGCTTCTGAATGCCAGTCGATGGCTCGGCAGTTCTCTTTGCATTCTACCGTGGTGCTGGTGATTTGTGAACTGAGAGGGTGAGCAGGGTGAGCGTCTAACCAGGAATCAGAAGAGAGAAGAAAGCCTGTTCGCTCTGGTCTCAGTTTTCTCAAATGTAAAATGAGAGTCAGAAAGAGAGTTTAGTGTAAGCATGGTGACTACAGTTAACAATGCTGTATTGTACCCTGACATTTGCTAAGAGGGTGGATCATAAGTATTTTCACCACTCACACCCACACATGCACACACACACACACACACACATATGTACACACATGCACACGCATATATACACACATACACACACACACCCCCATATATACACACATATACACACATACACACACATACACTCATACATACACATACACATATATACACACACATACAAACACACACATATATACACACATACACATACAAACACACACATGCACACACATACACACATACACACACATACACACACATACACACACAGTAGAAAGAAAATAACTAGGGGAAGTGATGGGTATGTTAATTAGCTTGATTGTGATAATCATTTTACAAAGTGTACATATATCAAAATACCAAGTTGTACACTTTGAATATATTAATGTAAAATTCCTATTTGTCAATTATACCTGAATAAGGCTGACAAAAATTAATTAAAATAATAATTTACCTGTCAGTTCTGGCTGATTCTAACATTCTCTGTGAAATGGTTTCACTATGGGGAACTGTTGACTGAGGCTGGGTCCCCGAGAGGCAGCTGTGGATAGTGCTGGTGTGATCTGAGTGTTGATGTGCGCACAAAATTCATGTGTTGGGACCTAATGCCCAAGGTGATAGTATTAAGAGGTGGGGTCTTTTTGTAAACTATGAACTCATGAGAGCCCTGCCCTCCTGGATGGAATCAGTATCCTTATAAAAGAAGTTGAAGGCAGCTGCCTTGCCCCTTCCAGCACGTGAGAATACAGCTAGAAGGTGCCATTCATGAAACAGAACAAGCCCTCACCAGACACTGAATCTGTCGGTGCCTTGATCTTGGCCTTCCCAGCCTCCAGAACTGTGAGCGATAAATGTCTGTTGTTTATAAATTATTTAGTCTAAGTTACTTT
This sequence comes from Avahi laniger, assembly GCA_963575035.1. Lineage (NCBI taxonomy): Eukaryota > Metazoa > Chordata > Mammalia > Primates > Indriidae > Avahi > Avahi laniger. The sequence continues at coordinate 4,659 of CAUYSK010068377.1, read as the reverse complement.
GTTATAGCAGCCTGAACAAAGACAATTCTATAACATTATTTTATTTCATATACTAATGTATATATTTAAAAGTTATTATTTATTCCTGTACATACATGACTGATCTTAATGTTAGCATTGCTGCTAACATTTATAAAGAAGTGTTAAGGCAGGGACAACTGAACTATATTGGGGTCACTTGAGATTCAGGCTTTGGTCAGGCTTTCAGAGCTGAAATTTGATTTCAGTGGTTTGCCCAGAGGTGTTCAAACAGCACGATGATAACGATCAGGCAAGATTTAACCAGACCAACAATAACAATTGCTAGCATTTATTATACACGTAAAATACACAGCATTTTTTTCTGAATCTTTCTATTTTAGTCTTCTCAACAACCCATGAGGTAGGATTTGCTCTAATCCACTTAACAGTGAAGAACTGAGACCAAGAGAGCTAAACGATTCTTTTCAATGTCTTCCAGCCAATGTCTTCTCACCTTTGGAAGATCTGCTTTCCTGCTTAGAACTCCACTGAAGGCACCGGGTGACAGGGAAGATTTTCCTTGGAGATCTTGGAATCTGACCAACAGTTACTGGCTGTCTGCAAGAGATGCTTCGACCCAACAGGACTGATGCTCCAGGGCCAGAGCCCTGAGCGGTGGTGGAGACATCCGAGAGTCTCACCGCTTGGCTCTCAGCTTCCGGGCTCTCATGGCCACCCCCCTGTCCCTGCTATGACAACACAACATTACCGCAGATTCATTGCAGTTCAGCTGAGTAGGTTACCATAAACCACATTCCAACGTGTTTTCCTGGGGAGACACCCCGGGGTCACCCTGATTGGACTTAGGGGAGATTCTGGTGTCCTTAATTGAATTTGTAAGTCATCCTGTTTTCCATGACAGAAAATGGGGAGAAGCCCTGGTCCCATCAACAGCACATTTACAACCATCTCCTGAGTGGTTTATTTCTGCAGATGGAGAATCTCAGTCATTTTATGTTCTTATTGTTTTCAATTTACTGACCAAATTCTGGGACTGGACCCAATTTGAGGTTTGTAACCTCTTGAGTGTCATTACAGAAAGAAGTAGGGCACAATGAATGAACTTCTTGTTTTTGTCTCAGACTCAGCCTCTGGCTTTTAGGTCGGACAGTTAGTTGTTACATCTTTGTGTGTGCAGATGTAGGGACATATGCGCTTACACGCCTGATTCAAGAACACACTTATTTGATGGAACATACTTTGTAGCTGGAGGGAAGCTCAGTCTGACCCCTCCCTTTTATATATTGATATCTTGTTTGCTGTCACAGACTCATCTTCTGCCCTTTCCTTTTCTTTGCTTTTGACATAGTTCTCCCACATCAAGTATTTTTATAATAGGAATTGGATATAATATGATTTATCTAGTTATTAATTTATTTAATGCCACTTTTACAGCACTGCTGTGTGCTGGACGCTGCCCCGGGCATGGTGTAAATATTAATTGCTGCAATCTTATTTATCACTCACTTAAGTGGATCTTATCACTACCTTCATTTTACAGATCAGGAAACTGAGGCAAGCGTCCTCACCTGCTGGGAAACTGGATTTGCATGGCGGGAAGGTGATGTGCAACACTGCTGCTTTGTTCGAGAGGTTCGGGTTGTGTTTTCCATACACAGAATGACAAGATGCTGTGTTACGATAGCGCTGGGAGTGACGGAAAAAGAACAGCCGTTCCTCTGCAGCTGGAAAGCTAGAATCAGCAAAGGCTGGATTTACTAAATGATGTACTGGTTTTACAGCTAAACACTTACAGCTATTAAAAACACTTTTATTATTAAAATTCCTGCAGGAAACGTAACTTTGTTATTGTAATACTCAAATTCTCTAGCTTCTAACTTCCCCTCCCTTTGAAAGAGTTGTATGCATAATGTGATTTTTAATAATCTGTGGTTTCTTTGGAATGCAGATGTCATGTTTCAGCATTGCAGACTGCTCTTCCTAAGCTTTTGGCCCTGCTGCCTTTACACACAAGATGCCTGTTGCTGGGAATACTTATTCTCACTCCTTCAGCAGGCAAGGAACTGAGGACGGATGATAGCAACAGATGATGCCTCCACTGATGCCCCAGGCTTCTGCCTGGGCGATGGAGTCAGTCACACCTGGGTTCCTGGGAGTATGGCTCCGGTGCACATGAGCCGTGGCCGCACCAGGCTGGTAGAGGCGACGGGCTGAGAGGTGAATGGGCTCAAGCTCTGCTTTGGAGGTAACATAGACAGGAGTTGCTGACTGGTGATGGGGGACGAGATTTGAAGCTGTCTGGAGGTTTGACTCTAACCTCCTGGGGTTCAGGGACATCTGTATCCCCGTTGCCTCCCACAGCACTTGGCACAGAGTAAGCAGTTGATAGATATTTATTGAATAGGGGAATGAATCAGTGACGAATGAAGAAGATGTGAGCCGACGAAGTCTGTGTCTTGGCCACGGTCACGTAACTATTGAATCTAAGTTGCCTGAGAGTGACGGGACTTTTGACTTTATGTCTTTTTTGTGGTCTCGCGCCCAGATTTTTAACTCTTTGAAGGTAGGGACTGTACAAAAGTAAACATAACTAAACATAACATAACGTGTTCCACGGTTATTTGGCAGTGGAACATGGGATCAAAGACAGGCGTCTCAGTGCATGAGGGTACCTGTTTCTTAGGCACGAGCATGCTTTTTAGGAATAAGGGAGGAGGGAGTTGGGGCAAGACTGGGAATCAGCACACACTGTAGTGTTCCCAGGACCTTCCAGTGTCAACAGTGTCAACTTCACTTTTTCACCGTCTCTTGCATCTGTGCTTTCCTTCCGTCCATTCTGCCAGTGGCTCTACCTACTCATTGCCTAGACCAACGCAGCAGCCTCCTAACCTCCCACGTGTGTCTTGTTATTTATGGGCTCTTGGCCTCATGAGACAGAGCTGGCTTAGCTCTGCCAATTATTAGCAGGGCAACTATGGCCAAGGTGTTTATTTTTTCTGAGCCTGAGTTTATTCATTTGTCAAAAGCGGATAATGACAAAACATGCCCTACTAATATTGTGAAAATTTGTTGAAAGTATCTGCGTGAACTAGGCCAGACCACAAGGGCTGGGCCAGGCTAGAGGACTGGAGAGACCAGCAAATCAGACTTGGCCACGGCAACTTCCTCTTTGGTTTGCTATTGCCTCTGCTAGCAAGCAAGGCAAGGAGGTGGGTGGAGGATAGAGTGGAAACATCTCCCCAGGGCAAGCTCGAGTTCAGTGATTTTGGCAGGTTTCCAGTGAAGCGGTTGAGGACAAGGCCTACCTCAGGGTGAAACTGCTATGTAGATTCTAACGGGGGTCTCTGTTACTGTTTCTGGTGCTGGTATCTACATTGTGATAAATACTTTTGCATATTTCATCGTAGTTAATCCACACGACCAGGATGGAAAGTAGGTATCATTTTCCCAATTTTACAGATATGGTAACTGTTAGAAAGGTTCAGTAACTTATCCAAGACCATAAAATTAGGTTTCTTTGAAAACTGAAAAAAAATTTGAATTTTAGGATTGAAACTCAGGTTTATTTTATTACCAAGCCCATTAATTTCAAATTATAGTTATTATCAAACTATATATTCTTTTCTTTCTTTTCTTTTTTTTCTTGAGACTGGGTCTTGCTCTGTTGCCCAGGCTGGAGTGCACTGGCATCATCATAGTTCACTGCAACCTTGAACTCCTGGGCTCAAGTGATCTTCTTGCCTCAGCCTCCTGAGTAGCAAGGATTATAGGTGGGCACCACTATGCTAGATAATTTTTTTTCAATGTTTTTTTTTGGTATAGATGGGGTCTCCTGGCCTTAGGTGATCCTCCTGCTTTGGCCTCCCAAAGTGTTAGGATTATAGGAGTGGGTTATCATGTCTGGCCTCAGATAACATATTTCTTAAGACAGGATCTATGTGATATAATTATTTATCTCCATAGGACTTTTCAAATAAGAGATACTTAGAGATACTTAGAATTGGGCCCTTTCTGTTGACTGATGCTAGCTGCAGGCGTTGCAGTTTTTGGTGCATCTCATCGATTTGCTGAGCGTACTTCTCAGATGTTAATAGTTTCACTGGGATTCAGAAAGCTGTAGTGGATCAGACTGGTAGAAGACCATTAAACAGAAACCATGACCTTTTTTTGGTGCAAATTTGGCTTTGGGAAGTGCTTTGGAACTTCTTCTCAGTACAGCCACTGAGCTAGTCATCACCAGTTGTCATATAAAATCCACTTTTCGTTGCACTTCTCAATCTGATAGAGAAATAGTTCGTGGTTGTTGTGAACAATAAGAGAAGATAGCACTTCAGAATGATTATTATTTTTTTTTTATTTTCGGTCAGCTCATAAGGCATCCACTTATTGAGCTTTTTCAGCTCTCCCATTTGCTTCAAATGCCGAATGACTGTAGAATGGTCAATGTCGAGTTCTTTGGCAACTTCTCGTGTAGTTGCAAGAGAATCACCTTCGATGACTGCTCTCAAGTGGTCATTGTCAACTTCCCATGGCCGACCACTACACTGCTCATCTTCAAGCCTCTTGTCTTTGCAAAACTTCTTGAACCACCACTGCACTGTATGTTCGTTAGCAGTTCCTGGGCCAAATGTGTTGTTGATGTTGTGAGTTGTCTGCTGCTTTATGACTCATTTTGAA